>JAXQQM020061229.1:0-241970 GCA_034641835.2 Pinus albicaulis
CAAAATCCAATGAGTCCCACCAGATTCTTATGATGAACCCGAGAAAGCAGTTCCAGTTCCGTCTTAAATTCTGCACCACCTTGGTTTGACTCTTTCTTCGCCCTTTTAACAGCAACCACCTGTTCGTCAGCGGGCAATATCCCTTTGTACACCTGCCAATCCATATGAATATGACTTCAATTCAGCGAGTCAACATATCTTGATCAGGATTACATCTCAGAAATATCGAGTATTATCATCGGACTAGTAGAGCAGAGTCGAGGTTCACGTGGAGTACATCAGGATGCTTTATTGTTCTGAACAGTCTGGTGGTAAGTGGTTTTGATTGGTGTTTTCTGGGGTAGATTCCTTTTAAATTTGTGTGTTTATGCAAGGTTGGTGCTTGTTCTACGCCAGTGATCATTATGCTCCCACCATTATTTTAAAAGAGAAAGATGATATGATATGATTATTTGTAATATATAAATAAATTTAACTCTTGAGAAATCTCAAACACGGGATATTCAAACTTCAAAAAAAATTACAAAATTTATTATAAAAATAAAAGAGAAGTGCTTAAATGGAAATGATGTTAGTTTAAATGGAAATGAATTTCTAAAAAAAAATGACAAAAAAGTAATTTTAAAAAAGATAAAAAAGGATATCAATTTTTTAAAAAATACAAAATTAATTTTGAAAAGGGACAAAACAAAGGAGCTTGGTAGATTTTGCTTCTTAAATGGAAATGTTCGTCCGGGTAGGTCGGGGTACCGGACAGACGTGGCGAGCCTTATTTCAGCTGCCATAGGCCCATTAATGCGGCCCAGGCAGCTGATGCCCACCGTCCGATTAAAAGTGTAGACCATCATGCGGCGGGCATCAGCTGCCTGGGCCGCATTAATGGGCCTATGGCAGCTGAAATAAGGCTCGCTGACAGACGTGGGCTAACGAGGAGCCTAAACGTCTATTTTTAAGGTTATTTTAATGTGCAATTCAAATAAACTCGTATCTTCCCCGATTCCAAACAAAGTAAGGGGTAGGAATTGCTTTCTTCTCGGATTCCAAACAAAGAAAGGGATAGTTGGATTGTTACGTTGCGAGAACGCTCAGGCTGGGAGGTTAAATGATGATAGGGGTAGTTGGATTCTTCACCCTTATCCGGAGATGGCGACTCACTGGTCTATCGCTTTCACTTATCCCATATGTAAAGTTAGAGCTTGTTCTATACTGTACACGTTGACTCGTGACACTGCTACAAATTTTATACCTTGCCGTAGCCGCCTGAACCAATCTCGTTATGCCTCGAGAAATTATTGGTAGCCATTTTCAGTTCTTGAAACGAGAAAACTCTGGCACCTTTCAGTTTGGGAGCATCTCCACTATCTCGTCCGCTTGCTGCACCCCAAGAAGCTGACGAAAACTAATAGAATTTAGTTTCCAGCTTCCAAAACCAAATATATATATATATATATATATATATATATATATATATATATATATGTAAAAGGTGTAAATGCAGATGATGGGAGCATAGCGTTTATTACCAAATGGGTTTGATAATTCAACCGCCTTTGCTGCTTTCCTTCTTTGCCATAACGCGTAGATCCCTACGGTAATGATGGAAAAGATCAACACTGCTGCACCAGCTGCTATTCCAAATATTGCCCATCCACTTAAAGACGCCGATCTTTCTGAAATGAAACAGCCAGCAAAATAGTAAATAAACTTTAAACGATGCTCATGTTTGTAGAAACCAGGACGCAGAGTTAAAGCTTCTCACCTCCCCAAAGTATATATAAAGACGACAGTTCGAAATAGTAGGGTCCAAACTCCTCTGGCGGTTTGTACGCTTGATTGCTTAAAGAAAAACCAAGTTTTATGATTTCTGACCGCTCAAAAGACTTCCTTCCGGGCGGTGGGAAAAGCCGAACTGTGATCTTCAGATACTTGTTGACATCAAACGACATGCAGCAGAGATATACTGACCCCTTTGTCAAGTTTAATCCCGTCCATAGAGATTTCTCTAGTTCTTGGAATCTCTTAATATTCGTCAAAGTTGAAAAAGAGGGGGATCTTAAGACCATGGTGCCCACATACGGCATTGCACACTGACAACTCTGAGGATCAATTTTCTCTGAATTTTCAGTGCATGTGGTGCCGTTTCCACAATGGGCGATATCAGTGTTGTAGGAAGTCTCTTGAACACTTTCAAAAGGGTGGCATATGGGGCTATTTGATATGACTGTTTGGGAATCACAAACCGGGTTACCTTCTAGTCTGCATTGGGAAAAACCAGATAGTTACATTAAAGAATTGATGGTGTACAACTTCGGATAAATGTAGATAGCTTTCAAATATCACACCATTGAATTGCCAGAATGTTTCACATATACACATTGTTTTTCCTCTTCCTATTCCTATGGATACTACAACAAGGTAATTTTCCATAGGTATAAATGAATTAAAAATCCACATGAATCAGTTTAGAGGGTTATAATGAAAACCCATACACCCAAGTCTTGGTAAAGCTTTTTCCCAACTGAATGTCCGTGATGTTGTTGTATCGAAGGTCTATCAACTGCAGCTGCTGGCTGACATTTCCTTCCATAATTAACAGAGCTCCGTCTATAGAATTATTGGAAAGAATCCTAAGCCATTGGAAAATGAAGATCACTGACTGTTCAAGTTTGAAATTTGCTCAACATAATAATGACAGTAATCCAAAGAAAATATTAAATACACTCACACCGTCTCAATTTGTGGCAAGCTAAAAACTTGTGGAGGTAGCTGCCCATTCAAATTACTGTTTTCTATCAAACTACAAGACAAGAGGAATGGAAAAACCATTTAGTTTGAAAGATAGGTAAAACTTAATTTATTGGTATTTTTTCTATCAAACTACAAGACAAGAGGAATGGAAAAACCATTTAGTTTGAAAGATAGGTAAACTTAATTTGTTGGTATTTCAAACAACTTGAACTTACATAGTGGTCAAAGATGCGAGAGCAGATAACCAGGTGGGCACATCCGAGATCTCGAATGAGTTGTTACTCAAGTCCCTATAAAAGAAAATACCGTATACACGAATATTGGAAGTCCTAAATTGATAAAATCAATTCGAGATCTTTTGAGCAGAGTTTGACCCTTCTACTTACAAGTACTGAAGCTCTTTCATCCTGGATAAATCAGGTATAGAACCGTTGAGCTGATTATTTGATAGATGCCTGACAAAATGCGCAGAATCAGTGAATTATTTTCGTCAATACTATGATCTAACATCTATGAATAGGTGCAATCCAGCATTGATCTTACAATTCATTAACATTTTCCAAGTGTGCGATTGTGGGCGGAATTGGGCCTTCCAAAGAGTTTCGATCAAGCCTCCTGTCAATCATAGAGAAAGTGTTAGATGTTAAAATTTTGAAAGGACAGGGAGAAATTGTTTTCACATATAGTTGCGAAATTGATTTTATTCAAGACAAAGCATTTATTGAAGTATATGGAGAGTTGTGGAATTTACTTAATTCATATCATGTAGTTAAGGAAATCAAATTATGTGTTTTATCTTTTCAATATAAAGTGGTAGAGATTAAAATCGCAACTATAGAGAAGATAAAATATAATCAAATGATTTTAGTCACGGTGAATCAGAGTAAAACCAAGTGTTGGGGTATGCAACTAGTCAAATTTTATATTATAATTCATAAACACTTCCATCATTAAATTTACTGTTTTTATTGAGAATTACATTTACTAAGTTGTGAAGAACCACAAGTAAAAACTGTACCCACCAAAATTCGCTTCATGATTTTCTCACCTTGTCTATCCACACTTACATCTGCCACATTACACAACCCTCACTCTGCCTAATACAAACATGTAAAATCTAAACATATATATCTAAGATTTAATTCCTGACTAACATAATTTAATACATAGTATTGGCAGGTTGAGTCAAAACTTGAAGATTAAATATTTGCCCATGCATTAATAACCATGCATTAAATTCTATTTTACTTGATTATTTAACTTTGTTGCGGAATGGGTTATGTACTATGCTCGGAACTTGTGCTTCTATGCACAAGCAATCTGCAACCTACAAAAGATTAAGTGAGGTATAGCTGCTGCCAGTTCATTTAAAGCGGTGGTTGTGATTAATTTTCCAACATTAGATGGTCTCTTTAGAAAATGTCAGCCGCATTGTATGTTGGGCTCCTAGTTTTCATAATGTTGGGCTCCTAATTTTCATACATTTTAGCTTAAGATTTTAATAAAATTTAGCAAGATTTTTTATAAATCTAAATTACGGTTGTCAAACTTCAATATTTTGAATTGGCCATACATTTTTGATATTACTAAATCTATTCTCACTATTAAAACCATAATTCAAACACTACTATTACTAAATTGTTTTACCTAAATTCCTCTCCAATCAATTCCCAATTCCTCTGCCTAAATTCCTCATTCCCAATTCCTCTGCCTAAATTTTTCTCCGATCAATTCCCAATTCCTCTGCCTCAATAAACTTACTTGTCCTTTTTCTATTGGTGTGTTTTCGTTCTTTGTCTTGAGGTTCTCCAACTATCGACTATGTAACGACTTTTATTATCAACTAATGAAATGGTTTGTTTTTTCACATGAAGAGTATTTGGAGATTTTGTCTTCTTTAAAATCCAAAGGAATTAGACAGGGAAGACTCACAGGACCGTCAAGGATGATAAATTTCCAATACTTGAGGGGATCTCTCCTGTAAATGAGTTATCATCAAATAACCTGCACACAGTGGTACTGGTCTTATGTTCAGAATCTGACAGATTATTATGAAATCATTACCGTAAAATGAATAAGGGTACTTACATATGTTTTAGGGTCATGTTTTCGTGAAAAACCTCCGGTGGAATTGATCCACTCAAGCTGTTTTTATTAAAGTGGCTTGAATATTCAACAACATAACCAGCGGTTAGAAGGCAACAACTTATAATATGCATATTCCTGCCAGCATAAAAAAGTGATAAAAAGGAAGATATATTAATACTTACAAGTGACCGCAATTAACAAGTCTCTTCATCTCGGCTGGAAATTCTCCTCTAATGGTATTGTTGGACAGATCGAACCAGTAGAGTCTCGTAAGATTACTCAAAGATGGAGGAATACTTCCCGATAAATCATTTGAATTCATGTCCCTACAAAAATCAACGACGTTTCAACAAAGTGTACATGTTCATAAAAACGAGGGTTTTTTGGAGTATTTTCTTACAGAGTAACCAGCCTGTGCAGGTTGCCCAGCTCTTTTGGAATGCGCCCAGAAAACCTACAGCCTATTAAAATCCTGAAACGAGCTAGAGATTAGTCGACTATAAACAATTTGAACAAAAATGTCAACGATTGAATTACAGGACTCGAAATGCTTACAACGTCTGAAGATGTTGCAAATTACCCAAAGTACTTGGAATCAATCCTGTCAAGCCTGGGTTGTACGATAGATCCCTGAATTGATGACTGAGTTCAGTCAATCTGCTTATTATACCCTCTTATTTACCATGTAAAACCCAGGAGGATTTTGGTTACTATTATTCTTCTACTTTGCAACTTCAATATTCAATTCAGACCATGGTTTATAAGTTGGTATCTGCTATGGAGTACCCTTGTGACAACCTCACTCTACTTACAGAATTTGTAGTGCTGAAAGCCGCCCAATTTCAATCGGCAACTGTCCATTGAGATTCATTGAAGAGAGAGTCCTGTAAAATTTCTCCATTGAAAGATCTAATTAAAGGCCGGAACTCCCAATGTTTTCTTTAGAACTCAAGAAATTTTCATAAACGACATGGATATTCATTTAGAATACAAGATGTTGCTATGATTTGAAACCAAGATGCACAAAATACTTACAATGAGGTTATTCTGGAACCAATGCAAGAAACGCCATCCCATTTTGAACCACAAGGGTCTCCGCCTTTCCATGTGGACAGTGTATTCCCCCATTGCCTTTTCATTGACAACATTGTGTCCACTGAACACATTGAAATGCATCATTCCATTTAGATTCCCATTGAAAGGTCACATAAAATGTACTTATTAGGTTCCCATTGACCATATCGAAAGAACTCACCATCTCCACTGTCTGTGAATCCTGCTGTCATCAGAAAAAAAGAAAGCGAAGGCATGATGAAGAACAGCCAAATAGATGCAGAGTGGTGAGACATGGCTAATGCGTATATTGGTGAAACTAAAAACTCTTGAAATGAAACATGTCTAATATCTTCGAAACTGCTTGAGTTTTACGTCATTTGAAGTATTGAATCATTTCTTATGGACCGGCCTCAGAATTGACTTGTTTAACAATTTAAACAACTGAATATTAGAAGACCTTGAATTTAATACTTAGCCACAATCCAACGGTGGTGGCATATACTGCCGCTTCCCATTAATGGATCATGGGGACTCTCATTAATTAATGGGATAATGACCCAGGATATAAGCCAGAATGGCAAATTTATTAAAATCAAGTGTGAACTCTCCACACAATAAGAACATCTTGGAACTTTTAACAGTACTAAATCTATATAAATTTATATATACATTTTTTAAAAATTACAATTTGTTCGACCAAATTGCATCCAAAAACTCAAAAAAACATGAATACCAAACTTAAATTTGTACGCCAATGGCAGGGCCACGACTTTTAATTTTCCAAAACTACCCAGAGATATTATTTGTATTCACAGTTCTGTGATTTTATTATTTGTATTCACAGGTTTTCAGTACATCAACGAAGTTGTCATAATCCAAATTTCCATCACTTGACTACGTACAATGTACAATAGCTGTCGAAATTTGCATCAATCATTCACAACTTTCCACCAAGACAACTAAATGTGTCCACTTGATATACTTTCCACCAAAACAAATAAATGTGTCCACTTGATATATTTTGTTGATTCAAAGAACCTGACGCTGGAAAATCTGATATGAATCATATACTCAATTAAAGAAACTAAAACAAAAATGAATTTAAGGGTCGTTGGAATTTAAAGATAGTGTCTGTATTTTGCACTTTACAATCATTAATGGGGGAAAGAATTAATATCTCTACAAAATGGCATCCAGAGAGTTGTTGGAATTTAAAAATAATGTCTGTATTTCAACGACTAACTTTACAATGATTATTGTGCAAAAGAATTAAATGTGACTCTACAAAATGGCATCCACGTGGATCAGTATAATAATTTCATTGTGTTAAATGCATTTCAATGATCGTTGGTAACTTTATTTTCTAAATTTAAAAATACACCCATACAAAATGACATACACACAAATGTTATAGGCTCGTGTACGTTTTTGCATGTGACCATAAATAAAGACATATACATAAAGATGAATAATAAATGCTGGTGTGAAGTGCATCCCATCGATATACATAAAGAGGAATAATAAATGCTGCTGTCAAGTGTATCCTAAGGTCAGTGTACTCTACTCTGTTTCAATTTCAAGAAGATAGGCCTATATGACAAAAATGAATGTGAAAAACACCTTAACAGACTTACAATATAATAGCATATGCATAATTTTGGGAATATTTGAAAAATAGTTAAATTTGTTATTATAATTAAATGTATTGATTGTGAATTAACAATTTATTTAAAATAAATAATGAATTTTAGTGTTTGTTATTTAAGTTAGGAATTATGTTTTAGAAAAAATAGCATATAACATTAAAATTTGTATTGGTCAATACTAAATTAATATTGGTTAATAGACATCAAATTTTATAATTTTGATTTGGAAAGAATTAATAAATACACATTTACAATTTTACCCCTACATAAATAATGGTGGGAAGTAAATCTTGGTAACTATATTTACTTACATCTTATTTTAATCATTTTTTTAATGCAAAGTATCTCTTAAGTTATGGTGGAAAGTCATTGGTGGGTTAAGTTATAAGATCATAAAATGCTAATGAAGCGCGGATCTACCAATCTACCTATTGTAACAAAAAATTGTAGGGAAATTTCTGACAAGAGATAGAATTTGTCACATTTTAGTTGAACATTGAGGGATACAACACTGACCAACTACATTTTCTATTGCACTATAATCTTTGGGGTAGGCCTTGTCATAGAAGTTCAGTGTGACTCCGCCTCCTCTTAGAAATACATAGACAAATACCTAGAAACATATTTGCTAGTAGCCTTCATTAATGCAGAAAACAAGGCTCTATGGGAGCTATTACAATTGCAGTTGGTAGGTAAGACAAAGTATCATAATCAGTATTCTCAATGTCATTGTTTATATAACATAGTAACATGTTCTCAAGCCCAACTATAATTAAATTACATTTTATCTCCATAAATCATCTAGATAGTGGTGGTATCCTTGTCATTTCCAATTTTCTTTTGTTACACTTCAACACCCAATGAGATATTCCATGTTTGTATATAAGATGTAATACATTAGACTAAAACATATGCACATGGTAGAAGCATATTCTTGCAACACCTTTGTCTCTTCCACCATCATCGGCATTTATATTATTATGATGATTGAAAGATATAGTTTATATGCCATCCATGAACTTTCATAAAGAGTAGTGTATCCTTGAAAGTTTCTAATGGCTAAATATGATTGTAATTTACAAGATTTTTTTATATGAGACCTACTCATTTTCCAAAGATATCACAATGTATACTTACTATACAAGAATCAAAGATTAATGTGAATAGTACTCCCTAAATGACAAGCATCAACATTAATTCACCCATATACCACCTTCGACTCCCTGTATCGCTCTTAAAGGATATTTCTAGTAAATATTGTATTTCCTTTTTTATATCCCTTTTTTCTTTTCATAAACACATCATAATAATTCCTAAAATCATAATATTCATACAATAATCATCCTAACCCATTACTCAAACTCGTAAACATTTGAGAACTTCTCATTAAAAACATTTACAATACATATTACAATTTTACTAACATAGATCATTATAACTCAACAAATTAAGACTTAACATCAATTTAGATTCTTCTTAATTCTGGATCTCGCAAGGGTTGAGAGGGACCAAATCTCTTTTCACTTCATAAGAGTTTTGCACCTCAACATATTTTATCCTTCACTGTCCTTGGTATATATATATATATATATATATATATATAAACCGACAAAAAATTCATTAATAACTTTGAAAAACCAACATGGGTCCAATTTTGCATATTCAAAAATTAATTTATAATCAATCTTTGAAAAGCATTATTATTCCTGCCTCTAGGGAAGTATTATGCATTGGGTATTTGTTGACTCTTTATTAATTAACTCAAACATGAGAAATATTTTTCAATTTAACAAAGTTCAACTTTAATATTTAATTTTCTATACTTTGCAATTTATTTTATTGGCATTTATCTCTCATGAGATTGGTTGTCAATTTGGACATCTCAATTTATTAATTCTTTTTTGCATGTAACCATGAATAAAGACATACACATAAATAGGAATGATAAATTTTGGTCTCAAGTGCATCTCATGAGATCATTGAAATTGAGGTCAATGTACTCTTACTCTTTTTAAATTTCAAGAAGATAAGCCCATGTAACAAAAATGAATGTGAAAAAAACCTTGACGTCAGTGTAATCTACTCTCTTTAAATTTCAAGAAGATAAACTTATGGAAAAAATGAACGTGAAAAATGCCATAACCGACATACAATATACTAGCATATGCATATTCTCATGGAACATTGAAAAAAGAAAAGATTAAATTTTGATTATGGTTAAATTTGTTATTATATGTAAATTTCAAAGAAAATCAAATAAAGCTAAGAAATTGCATAGCCAAGTTCATTTGAAACTTAAAAATGTTTGTAAACCTTCTATTACATTTGTCAGATTATGTATAAGAAAAATAATATTTTGCACGCATTAAATCTCAGTCATCCATATATTCATTTTTTTTTAAAGAATATAAATTATCCAACCCCGATTCCAATATAGACCATGCCTATTTGCAAGTTCCAGGTTGAGTCTCTACAAGTTTTGGATCGAAGTGAAACTACACTCATAAGTCTATTCATCCCCAACTTAAAGTGCAATAGAAACACTTTGGGCCTCAGGAGGCCACCTAGAAGATGGAAGATGAAATGAAGTTTTTCCTATGTCATTTCAAGGAAAATTGATGTATGAAAACATCTAGGATGGTGTTCCATTTGAATGGGAGGGGAGATGTGATACCCCTAGAAATTTTGTCTTCTCTTTACTTTTATATTGGACATTTGGCTGTAAAGTTCAAGTAGTACAAGTAATATGCTATGAAAATATAAATATTTGTTGTTATTAGAAAAAAAAAAAAAAAGTGTTTTGTATAATTCCAATCTTGGAAATATATTAAAGGCTACTCCTATAATCTTGATTTCGAAATAATTAATAAATTGAGATGTCTATGTATTTACAATTTTATCCCTACATAAATAATGGTGGGAAGTAAATCTTGGTAACTATATTTATTTACATCATATTCTTATCATTTTTTTAATGCAATGTCTTTCTTAAGTTACAATGGGAAGTCATTGATGGGTTAAGTTATAAGACCATAAAATGCCAAGAAGCACTGATCTACCAATCTACCTATTGTAACAAAACATTGTAGGGAAATTTTTGTTTAAAGATGGAATTTATCACATGTTAGTTGAAAATTGGGGGATAAAACATTGTCAAACTATATTTTCTACTGCACTATAATATTTGGGGTAGGCATTGTGATCCAGGAGGCTCTATAGATGCTCGGAAGACAAAGAGGGCTCAAAATAGCTCAAAAAATAAAAGTCCTCATATTGAAGTAAATCCAGGACCAGATCATAGTGCTCATCACCATGATTCCAATGGTGTGAACAACACTCGAATCCAAGTTCATATGGTCAAGTTATGGCTGGTCAAATTTGGCAAAGATGCAGGCTTAATGAGGCAACAAATTGACTGAGACCCTATACACAGAATCCAACCACCAGAACAGAAAAAATTGTTGAATAGTTAAATGCCTAATGACCCTTATTTTCAGCAAGGTTAAAAAAAAAAAACCAATTTTCTTTAAAAAACCAAAAAATAGGGGGAGGGGCGTTGGCCCGCCGAACCTACCCACCCCCACCGGTCAAAATATTATAATATATATATATATATATATAAATAAATAAATAAATCCGAAAAATGGGTCGGCGGGTCGCCACCCCCGCCGAACCCCACGCATTAACATATTGTATTATATATAATGTGGCGGGCAGGCCACTCGCTAGCAGACCCATCCCCACATTACCACTTGTCATATATTTTGAGGGCGACAGGGCTCGAACCCACCCAATGTTGAAAGTCAACAAGAAAATGCAACACATACACACAAATGTGGGATCGTGGGATCATGGGTCCAAGCGATACATTTGTGTGAAGGAAAATTTAATTAATTAAATTTGTGCAGTGTCTAATTTAATTTTCCCTCAATTAAGTTGGACAATAAATTGTAATCTTATCTCAAAATCACTTGTAAAAGTTAACTGAGTGTGATAAAATCAGTTAGCTCATGAAATCTGAGTTGAGGGTAGTTGGTGAGGCATGCAGAGTGATTCTATTAGTTATGGAATTCGAATTGCAGTTGGTGCATTAGTTAATGCATGAGAAATCAATTAACTCAATCTAGGTGAACTAAAGTCAGTTGAACTAGTTGTAACTGGTTGTTGCACTAGTGAGGGATCAAGTGAATTAAATCATATTTAATTCACAATCAATGATCTGCCATGCAACTAATGATTTACTATTAATAGCTACATGCATGTCAGTTCTGGTGGAGACCTAATTGAGACAAAGGTTAAAGGGATGTTAACTATCAGTTTTAGCATTAATGGGTTGCACACATGCAACCAAACACACATTGGATTGCCCATGATGTTTGCGCAGTTTTAGAAGGACAAATTCCTAAATAATAGGGATTTCATTCATCAGGAATTATGCAAGCAAAGCACGCTATTTAGAGGCCGAGAATTTGTTGAGATTGCAACAAGATGATGAGCTTAGTGAAAAGAAGTCACCTTTACGAAGTGGGCCCACATGCTATTTTGGCGCAAAGTCTATTTTTAGACTATGTCTATTTTTAGACATGTCGATCATGATTCTATGAGTTGCAGGATGCTATTTGTGGAGGGTTGGTCAAGTTGGAAAAATAGATGGACTTCTATTTTTAGACATATTGGGCGGAATCTATTTTTAGATTTCCAGTCTAAAAATAGATATGTCGAATATTATTAGCTCTTAATAATATTTGGAATCTAAACATTATCTTATTCTCTTGGAGCACTTCAGTTAAGTGCATAGATGTGGCACAGGAGCTGACAGAAGGAATTACGCTATTCCTAAAGGTTAAGTGGAGCTATTGCATGGATACTTCAGTTAGAACTCATGTGACAGAGTTTGGTGGAGTTATTGAGCTAGTTGATGGAGTTGTGTTCAGTTTAACTGTGTTAAACATAGTTGAGCTAGTTGCATCTAGTCTAACTGATTGATACACTAGTGAGAGTGGTGTGAATTAATTCACTAATTAATAACTCATTAATCAACTAAATAATACATCAGTTAACTACAGTGCATGGACAATTTCAGTGGAGACCAGTGAAGAGGTAGGTGAAAGAGCAGTGTGACTATCAGTTGTGACTATACTGTTGCATGATTTGCAACACAAAGTGATTGGAGATGCCAATGAGGATTGTGCAGTACAGGCTGGACCAATTCGAGTTCATTCAGAGCCATTCTTCAGCAGGGATTGCGCAGTAGAGGCAGGCTATCAGGTGGCAGAGATTGGAGCATGAGATTTGCTAGATCGAGGCTTGATTAGTGTGTAACAATTGGAGATTGTACTGAGAGCTTGTGAGGAGCTTTGTATAATGATTGTTACATGATCTCTATGACATATAATATATAGATAGTTGGGGGTTTTCAGCTTTAAGCTTTCCCATAAAACACTGTGTTCATATGTGTGATTGTTTATGGTTTTAATGTGCGCATGCGATTGTTTTTATTTCCGCAATTAGTGATCAATGGTAGATGAGATTCTATATTGTGCACGAAGTTAAAATAGTGTGTGATCAAGAGAATCTCGGTGAATAATATATCAGTTATTCAAATTTCTACAGAATTGGCTAAGTGTTTGTCGATTTTATCCGGGACAGTGTGAGACAGTTGTGACAGTGCAGGGGAATCTTGTGAGAGGAGTGCATTGTAATTGTTTCATGATTCCATGCTAAATATACAATAGAAGATAGAGGGGTTTTGAGCAGCAAGCTTTCCCTGGGAAATTATTTGTGTTGTGGTTTGATTTTATTCTTTCTTTACATTTTGTGATTAGCGATCGTGTTTATTGTTGAGCAGGAAAATCCCCTCTGTGGACAGAGGTGCTCCCTCTAGCCCTAGGGTGGATCTAGCAACAAGGGAACATGCTAGAATTTTGGACTCCTAGATTATAAATGAAAAACAAGTTGGGATAGATAACCTACCTCGGTCCATCGCTCTTGTCGTGGCTTGTAGTAGCGATCCTCTGATCTTTGTCTTCACACGTCGCATTCCTTCAGTGATAATGTTCGTGTACGATCAAGTGAATGATGACATCATACAAAAACATGTTTTCATTTACAACTATTCGATTGGTCAAGGAGAATCAAACATTTTGCATATGATTAAACACAAAATTGGAACCAAAAACCAATCATGAATTAATGATAGAGAAAATAAGTTTACAACCTTAATGCCTTGACGTTGCAGCCTCCTTCGACGGGTTTAGTCGAGCATGTCTCAAGCATTCATTCGGGATCAAACTCAATGAGGCAATGGGCCTAAACTCTCTCTTGACAATGGATTCCTCTCTGCCTTATTCTACACACCATCTATAGTAATGATTGTTCAACTACTTGAAACAATGTGAGAAGGAAGTATTTATAAGAGAAGAGAGAGTAGTTTGGGATCCCTCAAAAGGTGGAAGAGAGGTCTTATCCCTTTGGGGAGTTGCATAATTGTAGGAAACAACAAGCCAAAGGGAGGGCTTCGACGTTATTCAATCAAACAAACCATGATGACTCCACTCACGAAGTTGTTAGGAATGGAAACTTCATTTATATTTTTAAAAAATTCCAAAAACAGCTCGGCGCAGGTGCCCCACTGAGACAGAGCACCAATGGGCACAGGGTTCAGTGTTAAACGAGCGTGAGGCCATAACTTCCTACCAGCGCCAACCCAAAATCACATGTTTTTTAGAGTCTGCTTGAGGAATGATCAACAGAGGAAATGTTCTTGACATGCCAAGGGATGCAATGACACTTATAGCAAGGTATGAAAATACACAGAAGTAACTAAAATGTTCCTCCAATGTTTGAGATGGGGATTGCAGGGACGGTGACAAAATATTGTGTAACAGATGCCCCCTAAAGCATGAGGTCCGAGAGAGAGTGAGGGGTGAAATTCTTTATGAGAACATGCCCAAAACAAAACATCGATGTCAGAAGAACTGCAAGAAAAATTACAACTGATATTTCTGATACATGAATATGTGGTATGGGCGCAGCCATCCATAATAGAGTACATATAATAAGAAGACCCGAGGTATGGACGTAGCCATCCAGTAAGAAGGATCATAAAATAGACTCAGGTATGGTCGTAACCATCTAATCAAAATAGCCATGCATATAGTCATGATAAACCAAATCATCTCGCAACCTAGATTTCATGAGACAAAACCCAAGGTCTTGTGCTCCATCTCAACCCAAACAACTACAAATTCAAGCATGTGAATTAGTGAGCTGAAGTTGAACATGCAAGAAACTCACCAGATTACCAGCCAATGATGAAAGTTGTTAACAGGCGTGAGAGAAACCACCAATAATGAAAATGGCACTCAAGGTACAACGATTACAATCCGCGGAATGTGAACAATGAGTTGGAATCAAACATCCGTGAAATCACTCGATCGAAGGCCAATGATGACGACATGTCGTCAAATGCGAAGAAATTGCCATTGAGGCAGGCAAGCTCCAAGGTACCGGAAGGGAATCTCTATATCAACTTCCTAGATAATGAGCTGAAGTCGACAGGAAGTGACTGGTCGAAGGAGGTCCATAATGTTTCCCACATCATCGACATGAGACAGAGGAACAAGATGATAGTGAATTAGGACTAAATAGAGGATCAGAGGTTGAAAACTACAGAAGGAAGCTTCTCTTGAACATATTGGCTACACGAGTTCAGAATTTGGCAGTATTCGAAATCAAGGGATCTGAGGTCATGATGACATGGAAAAGAGCATATGAGAGGCCAAAACAGATAACCCAAACCCATGGAGGAAAAATGACGAAATAGGATGTCCCCAACCCAACATGAATTACATAAAAGTGTCATGTTCAAGAGAGACATACTGCTGATACGATTGAGAACTGGTTCCATTTCCCCCCACCATTTATGGCGAGTACCCCAATTATTTTTGGAAACAAGCTTCAAGGGGATAGCATATGTTTGTCATATAATTTCGTCTTTCGGACAAATCCATCCTAATACATTTTACGAGCCCTGGGAAGGAGGAACTCGGTTACGTCATGGTGACGATTTCCAATGTCATTTAAGTTTTAACAAGTCTGACAAAGGAAGAAATCAACATCTTTTCATGTTTAGAGAGTTTGAAAAGAAACAGAAAAGAAAACTCTAGTGGGTCCCTTTTCGTGGGTAGTCTCACAGATCCGAAAAGGTAGATAAAAATAATGGGAGAACCTCTTAGTCGTGTGTCAGTATGAATCTTTCGTCGTAAAAGATCACTTTAGCTACGCATAAAAAATAGCCCTAACATCGATTATGGCTGCTGAATATCTTTAAATTTGCAATTAGGTGATCCAAATAACGCTGCACAAATCCATATCTAAGCATAAAAGACATTAAGCAGATAAAGTAAAATGTGGCTCCATGCATCCAATAGACAAGAAAAAAATGATGTATTTGAAAGAATTTTTGATATTATATTGAAAGGGGGCACCTGAGAGGAAAACAATAAAGGTGTTTTCTGGTTCTCCTCAATGGGATGGGTTCTTGACAGTCCTCAGCACTTCAGATCTAGAATATCTCTCTCTTGTTGGTGTAGAAAACCCAAACAAACATAGAACTCAATGGGAGCTCACAAGAAAAAAATGGAGAAAATGTGACCAAGTGTATAGATCCAGAGCAATCTAATAGGCAACAAAAGGTGACTAATGAATGGGGAAAACCCTTCTATTTATAACAAAATATTAGGGCGATCTAGAAACTTGGTGCATGAATAAAATATTATTAATCAAATTCTAGAACCACCCTTTAGGAATATTTTATTATATTTGTTGGAGGGAAAAGGATTTTTGACTTGGGTCAACTCCATTATTTATAAATAATAAATAAATAAGTGATTTATTTACTATTTTAAGGAAATGGTGGGAATATAATTAAATAAATAATTATTTATTTAATTATTTATAAATGATTTAGTCAAATTTAACTAGGAATATTATTTAGATAGGATTTAAATAACTTATTCCTAGGAAATAATCAAATAAATAAGGATTTATTTAATTGATTTCCTTGTTTTGGGTTAAATATGACCAGGAAATATAAACAAATATAGATTTGTTTATTATTTCCTTTTGGGGTTTCTTGTTTGGACCATAAACAACTTAATAAAGGTGTTTTACTAAGTTATTTCACATAGTGAAAGCAATTTTACTTAGGGTAAAATTGGTCTTACATGGTGTACTTGGGTTCATCTAATGATAATAGGTTAGATGACCAAAAAATGGTGTAACAGATTTCTCCCCAACGTACGAGTGTTAGGAGCAAATCGTATGACCGAAGTATGTTGTAAGAACTCAATCACTAGACATCAAGAGGGAAGTCAGAGAGAGAAATGTAAGGTAGTCTAATGTGCTAAAGGACTAGAACCTGAGGAGACGAGACTAACAGGTGCAACAAGTCTCTAGTTTATGAAGTGGTACCTATGCGAAAGGCGGCGGGGGAGGCATACCTATGCCCACCGAGACAAAGCACAAAAGAATTGTATGTCTAGTAAACAAGGAACCGAACTATAAAGTACATGCTGGCATAAATGCAAGCCAGAAAAAATAGAATGATGAATCCCACATACATGTTGTGCCTGGAATAACAACCAGGACTTATACAATAATAGTTGAGTACATGAGATACAAATACACCCCAAATTCCCCCTATACACGGGGAAGGGCTCGCAAAATCTGACTGATACATGCAAATCGAAGAGGTGCTGCAAGCGGTTGAGGCCGACATCATCAAATGTAAGGAGCTACATCAAAGGCGGAAATGAAGAAGTCATCTGGGAATGTGGGGGGCTACCTCCAGGGCCACCCCCTCATGAGGGTTGAGACATCTCACACACACATGGGAATCACCAATTGCTGTTGCTGCATCACTGGACCATCAAGTATACGGATCGCGATCATGTGGAAAGTAGCTCGAACCAAGGTACACCGCCCTCTAAACCTGGCTTCTGGAGGAAATGAGCTGATGTCGACAGAAGGAGGTCTGCCATAGGTGAGGCAATAAGGGATCCCCAAATAAGGTGTGAGAGAAAATAGTGGAGCGACTAACAGACTGACACTACTGATGATGATGAAATGGGGAATACTAAGTAGCGGATGGATGACTTCCCTTGTTAGAGCATAAAGGGCATGAATGGCTTGGCAGCGATTGACACAATATCATGAGGGATAGGGAACAATGGTATTGAAGGCCATAATGTGCAACACGAGAGAGGGATGAATCAATGAAGGATGGAAAGCAATAGCGGGATACAAAGGGACTCGAGATAGACTCCATGACCAATGATGACTCAACTCGGATGCTCTAAACAAATGCAACTCGATTGTGCTGCCACATAGTCAAGGTCCAATGGGGGACCATAAAAACATGAGTACAATAGGTTATCTCATGATGAAAATAAATAGTAACAAAGACAAGTAAGGAGGCAAAGTGGTGCCCCAAGTACAAGTGTTGTAAGTGAAGAAATTTGATTTGGAGGAGAGGTGAATAGACCCTTCGTGGACAAAATGTGTCTTGCTGAAGTATCAAAACATGAAAAAATAACGGATACCCATTTGAATGCTCGGTGAGAGCTTTCCAACGGTGTAGACGGTGTGTCAAACGGGGCTACGGTTTGGTCACAGCAGGCGAAAGAAAAAACAAGGGTTTTTCTTCTAATAAGGCATTTTCCCTCAAAAATCATTCATTTGCTTGTGTAGCTGTGGTGAATGTGGAGAGGAGAGAAGGCCCTAAATCTTGCGGTGATCGTAGCGGACAAACCGACCGTTGGAATCGTGATCCGTCAGTTGCAGGTAAGAGGCCCAATCCTACTCTTTTTTTTTGATGGATTCAAAGTTCAGATTAGGGTCTTAAATCTCAGTAACTGCTCCTACTTCATCATTACGGCCGGGTCGCACTTTTTGGGGAAAAAAATGTGACCTAGGACGCAGGTTTGGGCCTTAAAAATGCGACCTGGCCCAGGATTTGGCCAAAAAGTGCGACCTGGTAGATGGAGGTGGTTTCAGTGCTGGTATGGGCTGAGATTCAGTTTTGGTGTGAGTGAATGTATTTTTTCTTATCTGTAGACTGAAAAATATGATGGTTTTGTGCAGATATGGCAGATATACGGATCAAGTGGAGAGAGAGAGAGACCTAGGTACATTACGGACGGAAATCCAAGCGGATCAGGGTGTCCGTCGTGCATTAGCTAGGTTTGGGATTCTGAAATTTGTGGAGAACCCTTTGATGAGGGCTGGGGAGCCCTTGTTGGCTCGGATTATCAGTTATTGGGATCCATATCATGAGGTGTTTATAGTGCAGGGGCACAGGATTGAGCTGACAGTCCAGGATTTGTATTTCCTGACTGGTCTCCCACCATCCTAATGGTGGTGGGAAATATATAGCTAGTGTTACCGCGGCGGCATAACATCATGGAGTTCGTTGAGTGACATTGTTGACCAGGTGTCCGAGTCAAAGGGACTCGGATATCGATTGGAGATCTAGAGATGTTGGAGACCCGGGTAGTGGTAGCGGCAGTGTTGTGGATCTTGGGCAGCCAGGCATTCCATCACATCACTGGGGGGCAGATGATGATTGTAGAGAGTGTGTTGAGTGGGACCTACTATGGGTGGGCCCAGATGATGTTGGTGTCGGTGAAATGACAATTGTTGCTATGTAAGCGACAAGTGAATCATGATTGTGCTTACGGGACTGTATTGTGCTTCTTCTTTTTTGAGAAGATCCCGACCTTACGACCTCGTGTACAACTACCTGATGGGGGTCCGAGAGAGCCTCGGATGCGTCGGTGGGGATGACTACTGTGTAGAGGAGGAGGAGGGGCAGTCGGACGGGTGTTCCGACCAGAGTTCTTCTCCCATTGGGATCAGATGCCATTGTACATAGACGACTATCCCTATAGTGGGATGAGTTATTGGGGAGATCCAGACTTGCCGCTTCCGCCTGGTCGAGTATGGGGGCCCGATGGTAAGTGATAAGTAACTAATCGGTTATGTGCATTGTAAAGTTTTTGAATAGTATTCATGGTACTGATCCTTATACTTTTTGGAATGCAGATGTAGCTCCGGTAAAACCAGCCGGATATATGGGATGACCTGCAGCAGCTGGAGCTACAGGAGCAAGTGGATCAAGAACGACACAGAACGAGGATATGTCCACTCTGTTGGAGGACATTCGTTGTAGATGTGAGGGGCTGCTGACCGGTGTGTCGGAGCGTGGTTGGAAGGATTTAGACGACCAGTACATAGAGCTATGTATTGGGCTACCCTCAGAATGGCGAGGTATCATGCGACGCATGGCGATGGCCGGTCAGACTGTGCGCGATCACGAGCTGCGGGAGCAAAGCCATTGGCTTGGGATCCTTCAGAGAGTGATTAGATGTAGGTTAGGTGGTGCCCCCTAGTGTGTATGTAGGGGCAAGTGGTGCCCCCCAGTTTTGTAGTTTTGTTTTTGTAACATGCTATGGGCATGTCATATTTTTCAGAGTAGATGGATTAGAGGAAGATGGATGAGAACTATGGAAGGAAGAGCTGGAACTCATGCTACGAAGGATATCATAGATACGGATGGTGTCATCTTGATTATGGGAGGAAAGGGAAAGGTCAAGGAAACCACATGATGCTGCAAAGCTACCTAAATCATCAGTATGGGAAGAGAGGTGCACATACGGGTTATCACGGGGAATGATAAAAGAACAAGTAAAAAGATGGTCAAAGCATGAAGAGCCCAAGAATGTTGCTGAAGGGGAATCAAGCAAAACAGATGAAGTGGATTCAGCGGGAATGTACTCCGAGGGTCGTGCGGATGAGGATAAGTATAGGAGGGGGGCAGCAGGTTCCGACATCTCAACATCAGGGGGAGGAATGTCAATGGTAGCAGGGGGATCCTCGAGTAAACCTGACACATAGTGAGCAAGGATGGGAGAGACAGATTGATTTTGTTCAACTTCGTACTCACGAATGACCTCTAAAGAGGCTCGGTAATGCGTGAGGTGAGGACAATGGTGAGAATAATGGCCATGGACACCACACAGAGCACAGTGTTTGTTGGTGCGGAGAGTCTTTGGGTTCTTGGCGACGGATGAGGAAGAAACAGAGTTTTCAGGGAACGTAGATTCAGGGAACGCGACTTTAACCATGGGTTGGATACGGGGCAACTCCGGACAAGTATGGGTGGCATGAATGATACCATCACACAAGGCACAAGGCTTGGCGGGTGGAGGAAGGGTAGGGTCAGGTGCGGTGGCCTTGTCTTTGGATGCCCCCTTGCGAGCTTTTCTTTTCTTTCCCGTAGCTGTCACAACATGAGGATGGTCTTGCGGAGGGGCTAGGGGCACTGTAGTGGTGGAAGGAGCGAAGGGAATCGGTTGAACTAGTGTCACAACAATGTATGGTTTGGGGTGGCCGGGTGGGGTCTCAGCTGGAGGAGTAAGATACCATATCTGTATTCCCAAGGTTAAATTAGGGAGGGAAAGGGTGGCCATGACGGGAACCGAATAGACTCCGGGAGGGGGAGCAAGGAAAGGTATCTGACTGGTGGGGTAATGGCCAGGAGGGATGGCTCCCATATCGTGGAGCCCTGGGGGAACTGACTCGGGAGGGTAGGGAGGTTCCTGAGTGTGAGGTGGATGGGAAGGTCCAGGCGGAAAAGGTTCGGTCGACTGAAGCGAAGGGCTAGGAGCAGGTTGTAGTGGGCGAGATTGAGGTTGCTGACTAGCCGAAGCAGGCTGTGGAAGGTCATCTTGAGATGATTGCATCATGTAAACATTCGCTAAGCTGGGGTTAGAGACAGGAGGAGGGGGAGGACCTGGAAAAGTTCCAAGCAAGGAGGAGTATTTGTAGACGCTAGGGGAAACACTGGTCAAAGAATCAACAGTCTGCTTATTGGTGACAGTAGAGATGGTGGACTCAGGGGAGGTCTGAGATTTTGGTTCATGGTAAGTCAACTAGTCAATGGTGACAATCTTGCCATTATGAGGGAAAAACATCTTGCGGTGGACTGTGGATGGGACGTCAGACATGGCATAGGTGTAACTACACCCCAAAAGAATGTTGTAGTCAAGAGGGGCATCGATAACTTCAACGTCGACAGAAACAGTCTTACCCGCAAGGGTGATAGGACAGTTACGGAATAGGCCAATGGGCTGGGAGGCATGGCCATCCCACGCACGAAGGGTGATTGTGGAAGGGGCTAGCTCAGGAGATCCGAGTTGTTTCCAAACCGAAGCGGACATCACACAGGTAGATGCCCCCTCATCAATGATACATCAAGCGACGTTGGCATTTCAGATTTTGACTGGGATTTGGAAAGCAGCAGAAGCAGGTAGGGGGGGATGGTCTGACTGACGGGCATCGAAAAAAATCAATTGGTCATCGGCAGGATCTACAGCGCCCACGGCAGATAGTAGAGTCTTATTTTGGGAAGGAAACGACTGGAGGAGTTCCAGTGTTGAAATGGCGGCAGGAGATTGTGCCAGATCATCTACTATTCTATATGAATGGGCAGCCCGACCAGAGGCAACATTTCGGCATAATGGGCCCTTAGGAATATTGGTATGAACCTCAGCTTTGGGCGGAGGGATTTGCAGGGGACCATTGGGTGTCGACAGAGGCTCTGTAGGACCTGAAGATGGGGACTCGGAGACAGACAGAACGAGAGGCGTGGAGTACTGAGGAGACTGAGTTTGAAGGTTGAGGTCGACGGTGAGAGGTTGGTCAGCGGCCATCATGAGAATCTAGTAATCGGAGGAACCAGAAGGGGAAGGTTGAGTGGTTACCGGGGTATGAGGTGGTTGAGTGGCCATGAATCCTTGTTGAGGGAAAGGATCGGTAAACACAGCGGGTTGAGAAGTAGTCGGATTGGGAGGGATAGTAGGGGAGGAATGTTGTCCTCACACGGTAGCCTGAGACTCCCACATCTATCGCATCTGTGGTAATAGGGGACAATCGTGAGTGTAATGTCCATAAAAACCGCAACATGAACAAGGCTTATTAGTGAGAAGCGGCCTGTTCAGCTTGGGCTGAGAGCCCTGTGGTTGGTTGGCAGTGTTAGGATCAAGACTCGAAGGATTGGATCCACGATTATCGGGGGCAGATTGATTGTCTTTCCTCTTTATTTGAGAAGGAAGAGAATTGGTCGCGCCCTGCTGCGAAAATACTTGCCCTGGAGGGGGTAGTAAGTGCTGCGGCGGGGGTTGAGAAGGCAAGGGGGTGAGAGGTCCAAATGTTGGAGGAGCTGGGACACCAGGCTATGGGTAAGGATAAGGGTTAGGATGGGAAACATTGAGGTAAGCAGGAGTGGGGGCAAAAGGAGGAGGCATGCCATATCCTGGATACATGCTACCTGAAGGGGGGAAAGTGCTGGAGGTGCTGGACCCTCCTGGAGGGAAACCATAGCCCATAAGAGGTTGAGCAGAGGTATGTGAGAGAGCTCCAACGATACCGTCAGCAGAGTGATATGCCCCTGGGGAGTTAGTGCCACCAGGCTTGGGGAGGTCAGTAAGGATGGTATAAACATAACCAGATTGAGTGTAAATAAGGTCATATTTCAAGGCTATTTGGAGGGCGTCTTCTTCGGTTTGAGGGAAATGGGAAGCGACATATTTGCCAATTGGAGGTAAGAGAGAGCGAAGGAACTAGTCCATATAAACCCGATCTTCAAAGGGAGGAGCGCGACATAAGCTTCTTCTTCACCGCCATTCCTAGACATGAGTGGAAAGGCGAGTCGAAGAGGATTGACAGAAGGAATTTAAAAGCTCGGTACCAGTGTCGTATCGGAGAGGTAGCTGGAAATAAGATAAAAAGGCTTGGGCAATGGTCGCAAAAGTGGTATGGGAGGAGGTGGCCTGCTTAACATACCATTTAGAAGCTTCGCTGGTAAGCATGCGTTGGAACAATTGAAGACGGATGGAGTCATCAGTAATGGAATTGGATGAACACCACATATGGAAAGATTGGATATGGTTGGAGGGATCTTCACTAGCAAGGCCTTCGAACTTGGGAATGTCAGAGGGGAGCTTGGTTGGCATAGCAGGCCAACTAAAATCATGGCGGATAGGATCATTGATCAACTGATTGAAGTTGGGGAGACTAAGGCCGGCCATATAAGGGAGCAATGGGGCAGTCGAGGTAGGTCCCGTAGTGGTTCCGATGGAAACGGACCCAGCATTAGAACTGGGGTTGCCGCTGGCGCTAGGCCCTGAGCTAAACATGGTGAAGGTAACAGGGGGAGAACCAGGAGTATGGGGAGAACCCGAACAATCAGAAGAAGAGTCGGAGGGCGGACTCGGGGGAGGACTTACTCGATGACGATGGGAAGGAGGAAGTTGACCAACCGGAAACTGAGGATGAAGGCCAAGAAGTCTCCGGGAGAAGTGCCTTGGGGGCGCAATGATGACGGGAAGAAGAAAAACCGACAAGGGCGGTGAGGGACAAAATCAAGTGAGGTCAAGGGCAGAGAGGTGCAGTGACAATTGGTTTTAAAGTCTTTTCCAGGCGGTGTTAACCGAGCTCTTCTTCACTTAGGCTCAGTGTGTGGCATGTGTTGATTTTAATTTTTTAACCCAGATGTTTTGAGAGTAAAATAAAAAGTGTGCTGCGTAACTGAAAATAAATCTTTAAATAATAGGATATAATGCTGAAATAACAGAAAATTTAACAGCTAAAAATGCATCGATCTACCCCAAGAAGGTGGGTCTCTCAAAACTAGTCTAAAAAGAGGGAAAAATCTAGTCAAGACACACGAAAAAGAGGTCGATAGATCTAAGGTCGGGAGGGACAGGGATCTAAAGGATAAATCTGCTGGAAAGAGGTGCAGAGAACAACAAAGAGGAAGAGGCAAGGTTGCTGTAAAAGGAGAAATCAGCTAAAAGGAGGAGGGACGAAGAGGTGGCCCTAGAGGTAAACCCAAACAAAACTATATGAGGTGATTTGAAAGGGATAAGAGCTGATCTAAAGGGACCTGAAAAGGAAGTATCATATCTGACAATAAGAAGGCTGAAACTCTGAAAATTCAGACATCTGAAACAGCTAAAACTCGCCCACCAAAAGTGGAGGGTACTAAAGCCCTAAGGGGCAATATTCCCACTTAGTTGAGTGAAACAGATCAGAAACAAGTCTAAACGGGCAGAGACGGAGGCTGGAAAACCTTGACAGAAGCTTCAGATAAACCCAGAAAAATTGCTGGAAAATTGCAGAAAAACGTGTAGGTCGCAGGTTCTGACCTGTTTTCAGTCCAGGCCGCAGGTTTTGGGCAGAAAAGTGCGTCCTCAGGTCCAGGTCGTGGTTTTTGGGCCGATAAGTACGACCTGCAGATGTGAGTCTCGCGGCGGTAGATTTCAGAAAAAATTATCGTCTCAGCTACGACTGATGTCTGTCACCTGCGCAATAGGGCTAGAAACACACAAAAGTTAAAAATTTTAATGTTTGAGGGTTTTAGAGGTGAAAATCACTATAAAAATAGGAAAAACAGGAAACTGAAGAGTAACCCTAGGGTCTGAAATAGCTGGATATGCATGAATATATAAAATGACAGTGGTCACAAAAGAAAACCCGTGTGGAGTCGCCAATTGTTAGTATGAATATTTCGTCGTAAAAGATCACTTTAGCTACACATAAAAAATAGCCCTAACATCGATTATGGCTGCCAAATATCTTTAAATTTGCAATTAGGTGATCCAAATAATGCTGCACAAATCTAGATCTAAGCATAAAAGACATTAAGCAGATAAAGTAAAATGTGGCTCCATGCATCCAATAGACAAGACAAAAACGATGTATTTGAAAGAATTTTTTATATTATATTGAAAGGGGGCACCTGAGAGGAAAACATGAAAGGTGTTTTCCAGTTCTCCTCAATGGGATGGGTTCTTGACAGTCCTCAGCACTTCAGATCTAGAATCTCTCTCTCTCTTGTTGGTGTAGAAAACCCAGACAAACATAGAACTCAATGGGAGCTCACAAGACAAAAATGGAGAAAATGTGACCAAGTGTATAGATCCAGAGTGATCTAATAGGAAACAAAAGATGACTAATGAATGGGGAAAACCCTTCTATTTATAACAAAATATTAAGGCGGTCTAGAAACTTGGTGCATGAATAAAATATTACTAATCAAATTCTAGAACCACCCTTTATGAATATTTTATTATATTTGTTGGAGGGAAAATGATTTTTGACTTGGGTCAATTCCTTTATTTATAAATAATAAATAAATAAGTGATTTATTTACTATTTTAAGGAAATGGTGGGAATATAATTAAATAAATAATTATTTATTTAATTATTTATAAATGATTAGTCAAATTTAACTAGGAATATTATTTAAATAGGATTTAAATAACTTATTCCTAGGAAATAATCAAATAAATAAGGATTTATTTAATTTATTTCCTTGTTTTGGGTTAAATATGACCAGGAAATATAAACAAATATAGATTTGTTTATTATTTCCTTTTGGGGTTTCCTGTTTGGACCATAAACAACTTAATAAAGGTATTTTACTAAGTTATTTCACATAGTGAAAGCAATTTTACTTAGGGTAAAATTGGTCTTACATGGTGTACTTGGGTTCATCTAATGATAATAGGTTAGATGACCAAAAAATGGTGTAACATCATGATAGGCTAAGGTATTCATTTTTCGTAAATAATCTATCCTAGCCCGAAAAAGGGGTAAACGTATACTGGGAAGACGGCATTTTGTATCCTTTAACAAGTTCAAAATGAAAAGAGTCTCGACAATCTTTTCAATTTTAGAGAATTAGAAAAGAGCTGAAGGATGACTCCACTTGGAGGAACTAGTGGTATTAAGGGTAGCAACTGGTTCCGGTGATGGTGGAACTACTCAGAACAAGTAAGGGTCAAGAGGTGAGCTAATAATACCACTCATTGCAGTTGTTCCTCAGGAATGGGTAAAACAATCAAGTGAAGGCGTATGATCGGCCAAGCAGATGCTAATGATAGAATGAGAAGACCAAGGCTCATCTGGAAAAATAGGTTGATAAAATGGAAATCACGAGAGGTAAAATGGTTTCATTTTTACACAAGCTTGAAATTAGGAAACTCTACTTGAAGTTGGTTTCATTTACACAAGCTTCAAACAGAAACAAACTATGCTTAAAATAAGTTTGCATGTGCCCAACATGATGAATCATTTCGAGGTACATGCACCCCAGCTTCATGGAATTCAATTGACTAGACTACTAGTTACTAACAGGTGGATGGAATGAAGGTTCAATTATGAGATCAAGTGAAAGAATCGACTTGGATTTTACGAGATCTAACCAAATACTCAAAATGAAAAGGGAACCGGTTTCATTTTTTAACGAGGTTGACATAGTAAAATAACTACCTCATAAGAGATTTTTCCTTTTGTAAGGAGCTTGACACAAGGAAACATACTCTACTCCAACGAGCTTGTTTCTTTTTTTAAGGATATTGACACAAGGAAATGAACTCTGCTTCGACGAGCTTGTTTCATTTTTTAAGGATCTTGACACAAGGAAAAGAACTCTACTTCGACGAGCTCCAATGAATTTTAAGAGGTCATGGCTTCGAAGAGGTTCTCATTCGATGGGATAATAACACTCTTGAAATCGAAATCCAATGCCCCCAGTACATAATTCACAACATCATTGATGATGTTGTCACTGGATGCAGGCAAGGGACGGGTAGTTACATAATTAACCTATGGAGGGGAGGATACCACCGATATATAAGGATCATTAAGGGATGACGGTAGAATAGATGTCATATTGGGACTGAAGAATGAAAGCTGATCAATGGTCACGATCCGACCTTCATGTGGAAAACAGATCACACGAAAGAAGGAAGAGACAAGCGTGCCCATGGCATAAGGATAGTCGCGCCCCAGGAGTAAATTAAAATCCAAGGGGACAGCCACCACATCTATATAGATGGTTTTCCCTCCCAAATTAATAGGCAGCTTTGGAAGGATCCATAATGGTTGTCTAGTTCCTTTGTTAAAAGCCAACAGATTCTAAGTAACAGACACAAGTTGCAGAGAACCCAAAGTTTGCCATGTAGTTGAAGAAGGAATACTAACCGAGGCACCTTCATCTATAATTGTGCTCGGCACGACCATATTGCAGACTTGTACAATGATCTCAAAGGGCATGTAAGAAGGTGGAGGATATCCCATAAATCAACTCCAATTAAAGGAAGGGACCAAACTAGATGGAGGGGGTGCCATAAGAATAGGAGGATTATCCCCCTGCGTTACAGGAGCAGAAAGACCATCTTCCTGGGGTCTGAGAACGAGAGCAGGAGGATCACTTTCTGGAACTGTGGAGACAAGAGTCGAAGGATCACCCTCCTGGATCATGGAAATGGGAGGATCACCCTCCAATCTCGGGGAATCAGAGGAAACAAAAATAAATTGAATGGATGAGGCCCACTCTCGATGGAAAAGACTTAATGGACTGTAGGTGGAATCAGGTCGACCTTTTTCTCAACCAATGATTGGTCATAAATGGACTCAAGAGACTGACTTTTAGAGAGAGTGAAATTGATTGGAGATGAATCCCAATCGATGACTTGATCAACTATTGGAGGACTCAAAGAAAACTTCCGGTAATCGACGGGAATACAGGACATAGAATCCGAAAGGGTATCCAATACTTTAGAAGCTTCATCCATATAAGGACAAAGGTGAATGGGATGGTTCCCTTCACACAATATACATGGAAATTTGATCTTACCCTATTTCTTATGAGTCTCATTATGTTTAGCTGAAGGCTCATCATCAGCATGATGCCCAAAGGCTGATGATGAAGGGCAAATCGAGCCAACAGACCACACTTCTAGCACCTTCGGAATATCAGAGAAATCACAAAGAAGGTGGTCACCCTCACATAGCTTGCAAGGGAATTTGAATCTACGAGACACAACGAGAGGTTCCTCAATATTAGCTGCATGGGTAGTAAAATTTATTGATTTCCCCCTCGATTAATTTCTTTCTTCTTCTTCGACCTTTTCTTTTTCTTCTTAGCCACATGGTTACTAGAATCCAGACTTTCATCAGTTGAAGAGGGAAAACGGGGTGAAGAAATAGGCGAAGAAGGTGAGGGGTCAACCCTTGGATCAACATGGGGTTGACATGGTTCAAGCGAAAGAGAACTTGGTTGAGAAACTGTTCGGATGCACGAAACCACAGTGGTCAAAAATAACCAAATCGATAGACCAATGGTTAATCCCAGGAGGGTCAATGTCAATCTAGAAATTAAAACTTAATACAAATGAATAAAAGTACCATATATATGAAGTCATACTCATATAAACTGACATTAGTTTTTCTGATCCTCTTCAATTTCAAGCAATTTAAAGAGTACAATAGTGCAACATCAGTTAAGCATCTTCAAATGTCAAAAGATAACAGATTATGTTCCATTAATCCATCAAATCATTTACAAACTTACAGAAGTGCATTCTTTGCAAATGTTTTTGACAAATTTATGGACCCTTATCTAAATGCATGAGAAGGGTTTAAATACTAAACTATAATATGTTTAAAAATAGATTATTACATAAAAATAAAGGAGGTTTCAAACAACCATCCTCGTAAAGAGCAAAATTCAACTACAATCTAGGAAAATAAAGTAACAATATAACTATGAGTGTTGATCCTCCTTTTGGATTTGATCTCAAAGTTGACAAATATCTAGTATAGGTTTAAGCTGACATGGCTACGAAATTCTCGATTTGACCTGGCCCTTGAATACTGCATTTGAAAGTGTTGGCTGTGACCTTTTTGTTGAATCAGTAAATGAATGCAGGGTTTGGTATTGATGATAGGGTTTGATAAAAAAATTCCAATAATTTTCTTGATCAAAATTATTTAATTTTTTAATCATTTCTTCCTGCATCTATGTCCTTTGTTTCCACTATGCTTCTAACGGCTTGATTTCTGAGAGTACTTCATATGTGGACTCTTTGATAAGCTCAACTTTCAAAATATGTTCATAATCAGATTCAGTAATTTCCTTTGTTAACCTTGATGATTTTACTATTGCTTTGTCTGCTTGTCTTAGCTGTGCTTCCCAATATTTAAATAATTTTCCTTGTGAAATTTATCTACCTCGGGTAGATCAGCTTCCTTTCCTGAGTTTGATGCTTTCCATTGAATGAACTCATTAATTTTCTTTTCAATTTTCTCACACTCAAGTTTCTCGATAGCCACTTGCTGGATCAGGATTTCACTTGAATCATAATACGAGCTGGTGATTGAAGCTTGTTGGCAAAATACTTCTTGTTGCTTCTTTAGCTTTAAATTCATTTCAAAAGCTTCTCTTATAAATTTCTCCAATTGTGGCTGGTTGTTTAATTTTTTCATTGTTGCTTCCAGTTGCGTTTCCTTTTCTATAAGTTGCACCTGATGCTGTAAAGTTAATCTTTCAAAATCCTTTTGAAACTTAGAAATTTTCAATTCCATTTTATTGCTGGAGTTAAACTTTTCTTGCTCTAACAGTCTCTCTAAATCTTTTATTTTGTCTTCTCTTTGCTTCAGTAACAATTGAACTTCAGTAGCCTTGTTAATAGTGGCAGTAGCATATGCCCCTACAAATTGTGATAGCTTAGTTAAATGTTTAGTAGGATCGGCTAGAGGATCCTTCCATAGAACGTCAACAGATTCATTAGTAATATTTGAAACTGTATCATCCATTCTTCTCCTTTTTATTCTCTTGACTACAGCCTTATGACTAGGACTGTAGAAGACATCCAGTGAAGGGATTTCATCAATTTGTAAAACTATCTGCTCTGTCGGGTCAGCTGGAAAGATCTCTCGATCATGAGTTTCAGGTACCTGTTGTAGTGGAGTTACTGTATCCACTAATTTATGAGAATTCTTTGGCATTTGAAAACTGGTAGATTCATCGGTATTAGGATTTTGTTGTGACCTTTACAGTGCCTTAGAAAAATTTTCCCATTCATTCTTCAAATCCTTTGGCTGTGATTTTTCTTCTTGATCAGGTGTATTTTGGATGTGATGAATTTCTTGGGAAGATGACCGAGTTCCATTAATTCCTCCTTTCTCTTGCATTTCAATCTCTTTGATTACTTTATCAATGACCTTTTCTGGGCTCTCATTTTTGTTTTTGGATTCATTATCAGAATGATCTGAATTCTGAGAATTATGTTCTTATTTCCCTGACTCATATTCAGACATGTATTTAGCTTCATTATCCAAGCTAATACCTGGAGTTGTTCTATTTGTATCTTCAATAAACAATAAATCCAAAGGAATTCTTTCCAATCTCTTATTTTTTTATGCTTGGAAGGCTTCAAATTCATCTTGATTGAGCTGAATGGATGCAATTTTTATTACATCTGTAAACTTTTCACTGCCCTGAAAGAAATCATCAAATATACCTATCTCTTTCAAAAAAGGCTTCAATTTCAACTCTGTGGTAAAATTCTTAATCACATCATTGGAGTCATATGGCCGCTTTGGTATTACATCCAAATTCAATAAATTAATATTTGAAACTTCCTTGAATGTATGATCAACATCAAAAAGTGAAAAAGTACCACACTGCAAAGGGAAATTAGGCCAAATTGCCTTCTTGGCATCTTTGAGTTGCTTTGAAATACCACTTACTACAAGTTGGTAAGCAATTTCTCTAACAAGTAGCTTGTCAGGAACATAATAGGGCAAGACGTGGGGAGAAGCTAACTCCTGAAAACTCTGACATAGGTGAAATTTTCTTCAGCAAACCATCTCGCAACGGGAAAAATGTTTGTACTAGCCTCTTTGGAAATCCTAGGGGCTTTCTCGTTAAATATAATTTGATGCATAGGTAGAATGACTCTATGGAAAATTTTGTAAAAATGTAGATGAAAATCTGACTCTGAAAGGGCTCTGTGGTAAATATGGATTGGAGTGGGGTCTTGGGTTGTCCACTTCCATCCCATGGTAGGAAAGCTCAAACAAAAGAAAATTGCATCCATGACATAGGTACTCATGTAAAAGGGGGGTATTGCCCTAGAGGAAACACTTCTTTTACTTCTATATTCCTTGATATCTCTGGCCAAATTACCAGACAAGATATTTTCCTAGTTCATAATTAAAGAATTAATGATTGCGTCAATTAACGGGACCCAGTCTACAAAAAACCTAGTAGTATCAGGCTTTGCAAACAATCTACACAACATTCCAACAACATAGCAATAAGGGGAAGGTATTTGTGCTATCAGGTAGATACCGAGTTTGTCCTATTTCAACTTGCCTTGGTCATCCTTCTCTTCCTTTATAACTTTCATCAGGTCTAGGTGTTTCTTTGTAAAGTTTTGGAAAAAAGCTTTGTCATAGTTCTGCTGCGGGATGGGTAAGTGGTACATTGTCCTCAAATCTTTTGCCGTGAATGAACCAATATTCTCGTCCTTTGAATTCTTAAATGTCCTATCTACTATGTTCAGGTGGTCAATTACCCACTTAATCATATATGTATAGGGGAGAATCTTTGGCCTCATTGCTACTTTATGAAGGAATGAGCATGCAACGTCAAAATAATACAGGTCTGAAGAAAATGTCGCATTTGCTGTAGAAATTTTGGTTATTACCCTTAGCTGTTCATTCTCGAAGAGTTGGTACATTTCCTCCTACGAGGAACTACCACAATCATTTTTGCAGGTGGTATCTAAGAATAGGGTAGACATATCTAAGTCTTCAATAGATGATGCTTGGGAAATTTCCTTTCCTTTCTTGTTCATCCCTGTTATCCTTACTCCGTTATGAGGTTTCCTGAATTCAAGTGAACAGAGCAAACTTTAGATCTAAGATGAATGGAGAGATGGATAGAGTTAAAATGATATAATAAAAAATCTGGCGTTCAATCATTCAAAATACGCTCGAAGTAGATATCAATATTTCAAACCTTACTCCCATTAAATGTTGTTAATGACCCATAATTCTTCCTATCAAATCTCTTACACACCTTTACATAAAATGTCTATTTGATCAATTTAAGACGCTAGATATTATATCTGGTTGATCAGATATGAATCATTTCGCACACTTGAGCAATAAATATCAATATCACATATCGCAACTTTAAACTATTACATTTAGTTATGTTTTCTGTTACTGATGAATTTTGTGAAATATGATCTGCAGAAATCATAGATCACAATTTCCATTTGGTAATAAAACTTTCATTTGGTTATTCGCTGTGAAATGAAAAGTGCGCTAAGGATTCACGCCGATGCGCTTTATCAAACACTTGAAGTTTTATGATTGTTGTTTTATTAATTCATCGGGTCCGACTCATCGCAACCTTTACCGAATTGTCATAAGTTGATCGTTTTTAAAAGGCACAATGCAATTTTCTTTTAAAGCAATGTTTAAAGCTTTTGTAATGAGAGTTTTATATGACTTGAAAAAGGTTTAGTGCATATCGCAGCTAGAAACACTTAATATGTTTTAATTTGTTAGGCTTGTAAGCTATGTGATTTGCAATGAGCGTTAAGAAATCAAAGCGAAAATAGAAAGAACTTTATTTCCTAAATTTCTTAGACTTACGCTAATATAAAATAAATCATATAAATTTTCTATTTATTTTATAGGGTCCCCATTTAGTGAAAATAAATGGGGGGTGTTGTATAGTACAAAAAGTTCATATTGGTTAAATGATTGAAGTGAGTTTTTTATAGGTTATTTACATATTCAAAATCATGATGCATCCTTAAAACAACTTATAAAATTAATATTCATCATTGAGCTACTTGGATTGGTTTACTAGTTCACAAATCTAGAATTTCTCGAAGTCCCTTGTAGCAAAATAATAGTAATTTTATGCTATTTTTTAGAACTTGTTACTGAGCTTCATTTGAGTTTATTATACTTGTATTTGGTCATAAAAATATTCAAGTTAATAACAAAATTTACCCCATATCATTTTCACTTGATTAGGTTAGGAATTTTGTAGGTTAACTAGCTCACGGGTCCTTGAATTTCTGTTTTTTAGAGTAGGTAATTTTATACTATTGTTTAGCGCATGTTAACATGGGCATTTTGAAGTGACTCCACTTGGAATAGAGTCCTAGGAAATCCTAATTAATAACAAAAAATTTCCCATCTAATTTTCATTTTATTTACTTTGGCATTACACAATTTATCTCATTCATGTAGCAAAACATGACCTCCTATAGCACCTCTTGTCGAACTCTTGTAACACAAGTAAACTTGACCAAATTTTCTCCAAAAGCTTGTTTTTTGTGTCTTAGACTTGAATCATGACCCCTAGGCTCTAAATTCGTGATTGAGTAATACCAAATGACATCTTAAGTTTGTGCTCTTCTCCATTTCAATTCACCTCTACAGTTTGGATTAGTGGACAAATTCATGAGTTGAAGAGATTTCCATGAAACACCTTGTGAAATATATTAAAAAAATATACCTTAAATGCAATGATTGAAGAACGATTTCAATTTATTTCATGTCTTAATATATGGTTCCCATATTGTTCCCTTACACATTGGAGGGGAAGGGAACTACCTCTTACTTTTCTTATCCTCCCCAAAGTATTTTTTCATGCGCACAATTTGAAGCTATGATTCTAGAAATTTTGGAGATGATAGAACACCATAGGTTTTACTTACAAAATTGTTAAACATGAAAATGGGGAAAAAAGAGAAGGTAAATGATTTCAATGTGATATTCCTTTCATTAAAAAATAAAATTCTTGTTGAATCTATGGCTACTCAGAATTGATTGTTGCTTACTATGTAAAATATTTACCTAATGATATAACCATGTGGTTGAAGTGAGACTAGAAAGCTACTTTATAGGCAACTTTTGAGAAATATCTGTCAGTAGAAAAATATAGCCTTAGTCTGAAGCCAAATTCTGATAAAAAATTTGACATAACTTCTTCTAGTAAGAAATATGAAGCATCAGAACAACTCTCCAAAAAGAAAGAAGCTTCCTCTTTTAATTTGGAAAGCCTCCAAAAGGCCCTCAATAAATTGTCAAATTTGGAAAATAATTCAGCAGAAATTTCTTCAAAAATATCTAAATTTAGATATCCTTATAAGAATCCATTCCAAAATAAGATTGTTTCTCCCAATGAGCAACTTACTACTAAAGGTTTACTAGATGCTATACAAGAAATAATTGTTTATTCTACCACTGATGAAAATGACATGAAGGAGGCTCATATAAATATTGAAGAAGATAATGATCAACCACCACCTATTATAAGTCATTTTTAGACATGTTGTTTGAACAATACCTTGATCCAATTGTTTCTAATAAACACCTATACAATACACACAGTAAAATTTCAGTTGAAAAACAAGTTTATATTCCATTCGTTAGGGCCAAAAGCACCAAAAAATAGGCATAGAATTATTTTCATAAACTTATAATACGACCCCATTGAATACCTAAAGAAATAAAAAGCTAACATTTCATTGTTCGAACTGGTGAAGATTCCTTTAATACAACAGAAAGTTCAATAAAATTATGCTAGAAATAAAATTGTTTCATACCAAGATGTAGCTAGTTTTGAAATACCTCCATCATAAAATCTTCCTACAAAAAAAAAAGAAAACCACCCCCATTATTTCTTACTAATGAAATATTTAATCGCAATGTACAAAATTGTATGAGAGATTTAGGGGCCTCCTTGAATGTCATGCCACCCTCTCTATGCAAGAAATTAAATTCCCAAATGAAACCTTCTAAAGAAAAAAATGTTCAACTCAATAGAAAAAATAAGAAGGTAGTAGGAGAGCTTACTCACATACTTATCATACTGTCATCAGATCATAGGGCTCACCAAGACACTCCCATTGTTATTATATACATTCTGGACCATATAGTTTATTCCTAAGTGAAGACTAGATGCAACATTTAAAGGGTTACATGTCTACATACCTAATACATTTATCGTTACCTTGGAAAGGAGAACTCAAAAAGATTATAATTAACATAGAGAAATGTATGTGACATGTTGTAACTGATACTGAAGGTCCTTAATATTTTTGAAAATTACACACAAGAATTTATTTCTTTGTAGTCTTATGGCCCTAGCAAGACTACCAGAAAATAGAATATATGAACAAACTCAATAAAAGAGATGAATCCCAAACCATATTATCAAACAACCAATTATGCATGTAATCCCTACACTAAGGTAAATTTCAGCTAGAACTTGAGGACCTTGGATATCCGTGATGGATATTGAGTCTGAAGCATAATTTCCTTGCTCCAACTTGGAGATTTATTCCTCTACAACATATCTAGACTTGCACACAAGCACCACCAAACAATTAGGACCACGAATATCCTTCCACAAAAGATTGGCATCTCAAATAAATAAGCATTGACATGAATAATTGATCATAAACACATATCTACATGAAAGGGAGCATATATTTTTATTGATCATGAGAAAAATGGTACATGTACACCTTCACACATAGGATCTCCTCTCCATATTTCGGTAGAGTCTTCCCCTCTCTGATAAATATGAGCTCAAGAAGAAGTGATTCACAATCAAAATGACAATGTAACTCTTTATTTCTTCCTCTAACTCTCTTTCTCACTCTAACTCTCTCTTGACCCTCTAGGATAGACCAATATATAAAGAGCCAAAGAGTCTCTAAGAAGGATGAATGTATACACTTAGGGTGAAGAGATGTTAGGAATTTTCTCCAATAATAGACCCCTAGCCAACTTATACACAAGTGCGTCAAGTTGATATCCTTGAGAAAATAAGCCTCTGGAGTCCTTTTTCTCAATTGTGAGATTTTTATCAAATGTTTTCAATTATGAAGTAATTATTATCTCATAATTATAATATTTTGGAAAAAATATTATGAGAAATTTCTCAATTATGTAATTTCACCCTTTTAACATGGGGTACATATCAGATAAATAAAATAAAAGGTGAAAGGGGTGTTAGGACCTCACAATGTACCATTTTTACCATACATTTTGACACCACCTTACCCTTTATAACTATATTTAAAAAGGGTTCCATCATCATTTTCATTCACTTTATCCAAAGGTATATGAAATCCTCCTCTTTACTATATATTTAATCTGTTTACATATAATTCCATATTACTCTTATATTTCATCATTAATCGAAGGTAGATTGTTGCTAACATAAGTCTAAAAGATCGCAGATAATTTATGTGCTGTGCTGAAACAATCGGCCGTTGCTGAAACAGTCGACTCAATTGCTGAAACAGTCAGCGGGCATGCAAATTCGGTCACTACTCATAATTTTCGATTCTGGAAAGAGTATTTTTGGGACAATGGCAACAAGATGAAGACGAACAAGGAAGTGGTTACACGGATTATTCTGAAGACAATACTTTTTCTGCATCTGTTGTAACAATATCTTTCTATGGAAGAATAGAATAGCCCTGTTTTTAGAAAGAAGAACAGAATTGGATAAAGATAGATTTTCTCTGATGTAACTGTAATAGATGTCTCCTCTTTAAAAAGAGGAGACATCATCATTAGAAGAGAGTAAGAAACTACAGGAGAACATTGTTTTTGAGCAGAAAGGAGCTAGACTCCATTGTAATGTATCATTCCTTTTTGACAGATGAATAAATGTTCCTTTTGAGCGCTTCAATTTAATTATATCCCTGGGGAATCTTGTGGAGAAGGAAAGGGCCCGCCTTCCTCACAATATTCACCCGACTGTTCCTGTAGTTTGTTAAGTTTCTTTATGATATTCGCACCTTAACTTAATTTTGTTGCTGAAACATCAGTTGCATAGTTTTGTGATTCATTAAGCATTCTGTTTCCTTTAACGCTGCATGAGTTTGGTACATTCATCCTTAAAGAAGTTAAGAGATCTATTTCTGTTATCTATTTGAATGTATGATTGATGCTGGGAAGCAGGTGCTGAAGATTCCTGTGCAAAGGAATAGGGTCATGTTCCCATTGATTGACTTTCCTTTCCCTGCAGTGTGATTAGAAACAGGAGACAGGTGCAGGAGGTTCCTGTTCATGGGAATAGGGTCCTATTCTCTTGAGTTTATCTTTTCTACAGTGTGATTAGTGTTAGGCAGCAGGTGCTGAAGTTCCTATTTGAAGGAATAGGGTTCTGTTCCCTGTTATGGTTGATTGGTTTCCTTTCCTGCAAAGTAATTTCCTTTCATTAGGATTCTTAAAAGATTGCACTAGAGGAATTGTTTCCACTATAACATAAATAGACTTCAGCTTTGTTAAAACAGGGTATGAATGATTAGATTTGTATGATTAATAATTGTGTGACTTTTACTACAACATTATTTTTGCTTTTGGAATTGAGCATATCCAGTGCGTGGTTGTCTTTGGAATAAACAGACCTTCTCGGGTTGACAATTTATGTGGAGCTTGAATTGTTAAAACAATTAAAGCGACCAACATTTTGGCGCCGTTGCCGGGGAAGGCAATTATATATTTCAAAATCATTAATATTTTCTTTCTAGATGTGCAGATTGTATGAGAGGACGTGGAACCCAGAAGAAAACTAATCCCACAGGTGGCAAAGGCAAAGGAAGGGGAGGAAGAAAGACTTTCATTGACGAGATTGTATCAAAGGCTGAATCATCACAGAGATTAAGCTCTCGAAGACCAAAACTTCAGCACTCCCCTCAATCAGATTACAAAACAGAGGAAGTTGTGGGTCCTGAAAACATAGAGGAGCCGGTGATTAAAGGACCAGCAATCAGTGCTGGAGAATTAGAAGAAGGTGTTAGCAAATCAACAGAGCACGTTGAGGAAATAATAGAGAGTGTTGGACGACCAGTGGAAAACATTGAGGAGCCAGTAGAAGATCTTGACGATCAAGCAAGTGTAGTAGGAGAACAGCCAATGGAAGGAAACAACGAAGACTTCTTTGGTGGAGGACGTGTAGATCCTACAGGAGAAGGAAAGGATGAAAATTATCTATCTACCTTGGGATTTCCTATCAGTGATCTCCCTAGAGGAACAACTCCTATGAAGAATATTCCATTGTCAGCTTTACCTAACTTCCATGGTCTATCCTCTGAAGATCTGGATGAATTTATTTTCGAATTTGATATATTATGAAGAAGTTATGATTATGTTACTAATGCTCAAAAGTTGAAACTGTTTCCAGCAACATTAAAAGGAAATGCTTTAAGATGGTTCATGAGCCTTGGGAGTCAGGTAATCACAACATGGGAACAGATGAAACAGAAATTTCTGCTTAAATATCAAGACTACTGTCGGACGAGAGAAAAGAAGGACGAACTATTCAATATGGCACAAAAGCCGAACGAGAATCTGGAGGACTACGTAGAAAGGCTGCAGTATAATATACAGAGATCTGATCATCTGAATATAAGTAAGGAAATTCGCAAAACAATATTACTTAGAGGATTAAGGGATGATTGTTTAGACATGTTAAACATGCTTGGCAAGGGAGATATATCTAAAGAATCATATGATGAGATTGTTGAAATTTGTAAGAGGTGTTCAAGGGGAGCTGCAAGGAACATAGTAAGTAATAGAGATCCCACCTATTCGAGAGTGCAGAAATCAGCCAGTGGGGGAGCAACAAGAGCTGAAATAGGTAATTTACTTGAAGAATTTAAAACTGATATGTTAAGTTCTTTTGCTTCACAAATTGACACTTTGCAGGTTAAGAAGAAGCAGGCTGAAGCAGAAGCAACTCTGGATGTCTTTTGCCCAAAGTGCAGAGACAAACATCCACTAAGAGAGTGCCCATTGGAAAAAATACCAATATGCACCCTTTGTGAGAAAGATCATGAAACACAGCAATGTCCATCTCTACCAGGAATAAAGGCAACATTGCAGCCAGCGGAAGAAGAAGCTGAAGAAGTTTACTTTCTGACTCAAAGAAGACAATGGCAACCAAAAGGACAAGGTATGAATTCTAGTATGCCATTTAATCGTTGGAATAATTATTCTGCTTTCAGTCAAACAAATTACCCTCCCTTTAATCAAATGCAATACCCACCCTTTAATCAAATGAATTTCCCACCCATGCAACAATCAAACCCTCCCTTTGTTGATCCTACAATGTGGACTCCTTGGCCCCCACAACAGCCATCTTCTTTTAACCCTTGGAATTCAAATTGGAGAAGCCAACAACTCCCGTATCCAAATCAATTTCCTCAATTTCAACAACCACTTCCTCTGCCATCAAATGCTCCGCCAAATAACCAAATGATACCCCAGCTACCTGTGCAACCAAATCCTAACCTCAATAATAAAGTTGTGCAAGTCATTGATATTCAGAATCAGTCTATATTTCCTACTATGCAATGTAATGATATTCATTTGAGATCCGGGAAAATAGTAGAGCCTATTATTGATGACATAACCTCTTCTGATTCTGATAAAGAGGAAACTGAGAAACATAAGAAAGAACAACCACCCTCTAACAAGGGTATTGAAATAACAGAATGGGTCAACCCAATCATAGAGATCAAATGCCATTAAACCCCCAGGTAGTTTCTGAACCATTTGAGAGATGGGCCTTGGATTTCATAGGACCCATTAATCCTCCATCCAATCAAAGAACTTATATATTAGTCTGTACAGACTATATGACTAAATGGGTGGAGGCCAAAGCACTTATTAGAGCTAATGAAGAGGTTGTCCTAGCTTTCTTATTTGAAGAAATCTTCACTAGATTTGGAATTCCTAGAGAGCTAGTTACAGATGGAGGACCTCCATTCAATTCTCATGGTTTTAAGTCTACCCTTCATAAATATCATATTCATCATAGAATGACTACACCATACCACCCCAGGCCAATGGGCAGGTGGAAAGCACAAATAAAGTATTAGAAGCCATTCTAACTAAAACAGTGAAGGACAACCGGAAGGATTGGTCTCAAAGGCTCCCTAAAGCACTATGGGCTTATAGAACTACTTGGAGAAACACTACAGGTTTTTCTCCCTATGAATTGGTTTATGGTAAAAATGTTGTTTTTCCTGTGGAATTTGAAATTAAACTCTAAGAACTGCTTTAGCTGTTAATCTTGATTTGACTGATGTGCAGACAGCTAGGTTGTAGCAGCTTCTTGAATTGGATGAAAAGAGATTAGATGCCATTCACCAAACAACCATGATTCAACAACAAAGAATGAAGTGGCATGATAAAATTATCAAACACAAGCAGTTCCAAAAAGGTAATTGGGCCTTATTGTATGACTCTCGTTTTGAAAATTTTCAGGGTAAACTACGTACACGTTGGCTTGGACCATATGAAGTAGATGCTGTTTTTCCTAATGGAACAGTAAGACTTCTAACAATTGATGATTCTAAAACACCTCTACTAGTCAATGGTCATAGGCTTCGTTTGTACCAGCGCCCTGTTTCTAAAGAGGATTTCAAGACTGCTTGCATGACTGATACACATTATCTTTTTCTAGGGGAGTCTTCTGCTCCTCACAGCATTTAATTTTCTGCACTGTATTTTTAGTATTAGATAAGATTTAAAACTAATAATCCCTGTCAAGTGTTGGCATGTTACAATTGAATTTTGCAGATTCTGGAAAAACTCATTAAGGAGGACAGATTCATCACAAAGAAGATCTGAAGCTTCAATTACAGAAGCTTGTTCCCTTCATTTTAACCCATTTCCTAGAAATATCCCTTTTATCCAATTTCTACATTTTTCCTTTTTCCATTTTCCCACTTCTACCATTCCTGAAATATCATCCTTCAGCTAGTATTTCCCATTCCTTACTGCTGAAATTATCCCTTAGCAAATACTTCCCCCACTTGTCTTAAACCCAAGTCATTATATCCCATTTTCCTGATTTTTCCCTTTGCTGAAACACCAGTTTCAGCAACATGTCATTCATTTTTTCGTTGCTGAAACACCAGTTTCAGCAACCTGTCATTTATCTTTTCATCATTAAAACATCATTTCTTTCCTCTGCTATACAAGCTTTTCAGTTCTCCACCTTTATTCTTCAGATCCTTTGGGTGAATATTATTCAGTACTGAGCAGATCTTGATATGCTCCTGTTCTACATTTCAGAGAAATCTACAGATTCTTCCATTAATATCAAGCCATTATGAAGCACTCTATACTTCAAATTATAAAGACAAAGGTAAAAATATAAGGTATGTGGTTTTTATGTAATGCAGTTAAATAATATTTTAAAGAGAGGATCTTGTTCATAATGATTACAATCTCCGCACACTTAAACATCATTTCACCATACGTAGGGGGGGAATTTCGAAAACTGAATCATCATTCCAAACCATCCAATCCTCCGTCACTCTTCATATCCATTATTTCCGCCGTCATTGAGACTCCATATCCTCTGTTGCAACAATTAGCTTGACCAAAGCCTGTGTTTCTGTTCTCTGCGCCTTTGCATGTGACTCAAGCTAGTAGCTATGGGAGGTTCGACTAGCAGACATGAGCCTGGTTCGATAACTCTTCTTCAATTGTTCCCGGAGGCCTACCAAATTTTTCAGCAGGCAGGATGGACAACATACTTCGAAAGGTTAGGAGAATTTGATCCTCAGCAGGTTTTAAAGTTTGCGCAGAATCTTCAGAGAGATTACTCAGTGGTTGAAGGGATCCGAATTTCGGTCACAGAGGAAGATATAGCACAAGTTTCAGGGTTTCCGGTTACAGGTGCTCGCTGGTTCAGCAGGAAACAAGTCATTTTAAATGCGCAGCAAGATTTTCTTCTTCCAGAGGAACGGATTGAACATACAGGCCGCGGTATAAGTCTGCATTCACTACCTCGCCCATGGCCAACAGTAGCAGAATTCATCAAGCACTATTTGACATGCGAGGGGCGTTACCAGGTAGTCTATCAACACGACTTCGTTTTAATGAATCATTTGTGGCATGGTCGATTAGTTAATATTCCCTATTATCTGCTTGGTTGTATCAAAAACATGTCATATTACTGTAGATGGGTAAAATTCCCATTATTATCCCTTACCCATCATTGCTTATGTCAATTATTAATTCAGAGGGGTTTTGCTTAGCAAAATCCCCCTCTGAATAATCCACTCCTCATTCGCCAGCAAGTCGAAATTCCCCAGCAAGCCGAAATTCCCCAGCAAGCCGGAAGTTCCCAAGAAACTCCCGAGAGTTCTTATGAAAGGAAACTGGATGATATCCCCGACCCCCCAGTGATTCCATCCTCAGAACCAGTTGACCTACCCCCAAGTTCATCCCACTTAGTAGAGTCACCCCTTCCCACTGTTCATATCTCTAGCGATGACTCTCAAACACCCCCATCTCCCCCTACTCATAAAAGGAAGAGACGAACCCCAACAGTATCTGTCTAAAAACGACAAACAAGGGCCACATCCCAAGCTGTCACCTCTTCTAAAAGCCCTTCCCCTAGAAAATACTCTTCTCCTAAAAAGAAAAGGAAAGCTACTGACTTCTCTGCTTTCCTACCTAGGAGGAAAATGAAAATGACTGTTGAAACTGAAGTCACTCCCATTTCCCCTGACCCTGTGACTATCCTGTTAAAACTTCAATCCTCAGCACCATTCCAAATTCCCCAACCATTACCTGTCTCGTCCTGTGGCACTATTCCACAAGAACCAGTTGCCCGGGGTAACATGACATCGTTTATTGCTCAAACAGTGACTACCACACAAGAACCAGTTACTTACCCAGAAGCTGAAACACAAGAACCAACTGCTGTGGTACAAGAATCATACACCAAGCATGATAATACAAGGGAACCAGCTGTAGCTTCAACACAAGAACCAGCTACAGCTGTGGACCAACAGACAACTCCAGCAGAATCAACCATCACACAAGGTTCACACACTATGGCATCTTTATTGGAGGAAAATGAGTTTTTAAAGTCAGAACTAGAGGCTTATAAGAAAAAATTAATCATGGCACGAGAAGCCTTTGATAGAGAATTGAATCTCTACATGTTGGCACACACAACATCAGCACAAAAGAAGGACCCATGCAGAGAATACATGTGCCATGAGTGTGGTAACATTTACCAACAGGCAGGATACAAAGTAGTCGAAATTCAGGTACCTGAGGCATCTACATCAGCTGCAATTAAAGAAGAACGCCATACTGCCGCACAAGAACCAGTAGGGCCCTTAAAAATTCTGGAAAAAGAAACTAAACCACAGATATCCTGCCCTGTGTTAGTCAGCTCAGCCACTCAGACAATGCCCCAACCCAGTACTTATAATGCCGGGACACAGACCCTGCCATGGAAACAATTAGAACTTATGAATAACTGGAAGAAACAATATGCTGTGGATCAAGATAAAATATTGCAGCAGCATAAGTTGGCCTGGCAGAATCACATGTATGCCAACTGGGATATTTGGGAACAAACACTGCAACAGCTCAAGGATTCTAAGAAAGAAGTCAAGGAATTAAAGGAAAAGTTGGTTTTGATGTTTTCATTAGTGCAAAAATTGTTGGCTACCCGTAAACCCTCCTTGAATTATTCTCTCTTCCTCTCTGAACGTCTTGTTTATTTTAAATTGAAGGCAATCAAGGACGACAGACCTCATGAATTGTTCACATCAGAACAATTTGTTAAAACTTTTGCTGAGGCCCCTGAAAGTGACCAACATTTGTTATGTGAACTTTATCTCCATAATGAGGCCATGCCTGAGAATAGAGAGGTCAATCTCATTCCAATTGTAGGTGATGTACAAATTAGGGAATTTGTTTCATTTCTTGCCAATTAGATAACATGGAAAACTGCTTTTATTGCAAGTAGGAATAATGAGGAGAATCGTCTCCTTTGGATTAGACCAGAACCTTCAAATCCTGCCATGTTTGTGGCAGAATATCACCGATTCTTGCAGAAGCCAGGAATGCACCGCTACATACAACAACTGCAAGCCTTAACACTTCTAAAGTGTCTACAGCTAATCAGAGTGAAGGAAACTGCTGCATTAAAGGCCAACACTATGTTCTGGCAACATTCATGTAAGGAAAGACAAGACTATCACCCTTTTAGCCCTGATAATCTTCAAGCTGCACTATCCAGGGTACCAAATTACATCAGATGCATTCGGCATTGTGGAGAAAACTGGATTGGTTATCATTTTCATTTTCCAATCCTATGGATGCCGACAGAAAAATACCAGTGTCACTACCAATTGGCTAACAGGGACGAAGCTGTAGCATGGCAACAATTGCAGAACAATCGAGGATTCCGAGCTTCGACAGAAGCCACCTTCTCCAATTACTACTTGAGCAACTTGCATGCAGAGAGTCAGTACTCAGAATCTGACTCAGACTAGGAGTTGCCTGAGGACATGCAACCCTTTCAGCTGGGGGGGATGTTAGGACCTCACAATGTACCATTTTTTTCATACATTTTGACACCACCTTATCCTTTATAACTATATTTAAAAAGGGTTCCATCATCATTTTCATTCACTTTATCCAAAGGTATATGAAATCCTCCTCTTTACTATATATTTAATCTGTTTACATATAATTCCATATTACTCTTATATTTCATCATTAATCGAAGGTAGATTGCTGCTAACATAAGTCTAAAAGATCGCAGATAATTTATGTGCTGTGCTGAAACAATCGGCTGTTGCTGAAACAGTCGACTCAGTTGCTGAAACAGTCAGCGGGCATGCAAATTCCGTCACTACTCGTAATTTTCGATTCTGGAAAGAGTATTTTTGGGACAATGGCAACAAGATGAAGACAAACAAGGAAGTGGTTACACGGATTATTCTGAAGACAGTACTTTTTCTACATCTGTTGTAACAATATCTTTCTATGGAAGAATAGAATAGCCTTGTTTTTAGAAAGAAGAACAGAATTGGATAAAGATAGATTTGCTCTGATGTAACTGTAATAGATGTCTCCTCTTTAAAAAAAGGAGACATCATCATTAGAAGATAGTAAGAAACTACAGGAGAACATTGTTTTTGAGCAGAAAGGAGCTAGACTCCATTGTAATGTATCATTCCTTTTTGACAGATGAATAAAGGTTCCTTTTGAGCGCTTCAATTTAATTCTATCCCTGGGGAATATTGTGGAGAAGGAAAGGGCCCGCCTTCCTCACAAGATTCACCCGACTGTTCCTGTAGTTTGTTAAGTTTCTTTATGATATTCGCACCTTAACTTAATTATGTTGCTGAAACATCAGTTGCATAGTTCTGTGATTCATTAAGCATTCTGTTTCCTTTAACGCTGCATGAGTTTGGTACTGTTGTGTAACCAGCTCCAAAGAGAGAAGAAAAGAGATATTCACGCCTTATAAATGAGCCACTTCGAGGGGGCAACCTCCAATACATTACATGAATGAACAATTCTTGGATGATACAAATGAACAAAACCTCCTTCTATATATAGGAGTCCATGGGGCCACAATATAATCCTAGTGGGGCCACAATGTAATCCTAGCCGACCTAACAATAATAATGTAAGGGCACAATAATAACAATATGGGGGTTACAGGGGTACAATAATAACAATAAGGGGGGCTACACTAACATAATAAGGGGCTACACTATTAATATAGGGACTTAACATGACCCTCTCCTTCAAAAAAGTGTTGTCCTCAACGCTTGAGTAGCTCTGGGTGCTTTTGTATAAAATTCTCATCCTCCCATGTAGAATCTTCAGTGGGTAAGTTCTTCCACTTGATGAGATACTCCGAAATTGATCGATTCCGTAGTTGTCGAGTTCTTGTTTCCGTGACCGCTTCTGGTTCCAATATGATTTTTCCTTCCTCATCAAGTTCTGGCAATATTGTTTGAACTGGAAGATTTTCACCTATAACCTTCTTTAAGCACGAAACATGGAAAACTGGATGTACTCGAGAAGAAGCAGGAAGCTCCAATTTGTATGCCATAGTACCAATCTTTTGCAACACCTTGTAAGGACCATAGTACTTTGGCGATAATTTATTATCCTTCTTAGCTTGCTTGAGGGACATTTGTTTATATGGTTGTAGCCGTAAAATACCCAATCTCCTATATCAAAACTTCTCTCGCTGCGATGTTGATCTGCCTGTTGTTTCATTCGATTTTGTGCCAAATTCAGGTTATCCTTTAAGAGTTGGAGAACTTCTTGCCGATGCTCGACGTGATCTTCCACTGCTTGAACCTTCGAATTTTCCCTTAAAGATGATGTGATCGATGGTGGATGATATCCATAAAGTGCCATAAATGGGGTCATTTTTGCTGCGGTATGGAAGGAAGTGTTATACCACCATTCAGCGAGAGGTAACCACTTGACCCATTGTGTTTGTTTATCAGATACAAAACAACGAAGATATCCTTCCAAACATTTATTTACTATCTCAGTTTGACCATCGTATTGAGGATGATAAGATGAGCTATGAGCTAATTGAGTACCCAAACAAGAAAATAACTTCGTCCAAAAATTTCCAGTAAAAATGGGATCTTTGTCGCTCACAATAACCCTTGGGTTTCCATGTAGATTCTGAATTGTGTCCATAAATGTAGTAGCAACTGTACTTGCTTTAAATGGATGAGATAATGCACAAAAGTGTGCATACTTGGTAAGTCTATCAACTACCACCATGATGACATTCTTTCCTTCGGACTTAGGTAAACTCGTGATAAAATCCATTGAAATCTCCTCCCAACGTTGACTTGGAATGGATAAAGGTTGTAGAAGTCCCGGGGTCTTAATTGTCTCCACTTTATTCTGCTGGCAAACCAAACATTCCGCCACAAACTTTTGAATATCAGATTTAAGGCCATCCCAAAAAAATTCTTTCTTCACCCCGTGGTAAGTTTTTAAAAATCCTGAGTGTCCTCCTAAAGGAGAAGTGTGCAATTCCAGAAGAATCTTTTGTTTTAGTTGGGAATTCTTACAAAGATATAAGCGATCTTTGTACCATAAGGAATCATTTTTCCAACCAAATGTATCAGATGTACTAGGATCTTGCTGCAACTTTTGAATGAGTGTCCATACATCTTTGTCCTTCTTCCATTCATCTCTTGCTTCGGTTATCCAATCTGGTTGGATAATAGAAATGGTACAAAGCAATGCTTCCACCTCTTCATTCTTTCTTGAGAGTGCATCTGCAACAACATTAAGCTTTCCTTTTTTGTAGATTATTTCAAAGTCATAACCCAACATCTTTGTGACCCATTTTTGCTGCTCTTTTGAAGATAGTCTTTGTTCCAAAAAGTGTTTCAGACTATCATGATCAGTTTTTACCTTGAAGTGTATTCCAATTAGGTAAGTTCTCCATTTCTTTAGTGCATGCAGTATTGCTAACATTTCCTTCTCATAAATAGGTTTCTGTAAATACTTTCCTTTGATTGGACGACTTTCAAAAGCAATGGGTCTTCCTTCCTGCATTAAAACTGCACCAATTCCATTTCCTGAGGCATCACATTCCACAATAAAGGTTTTTGTGAAGTCCGGCGTAGCTAAGACCGGTGCTAGGCACATTGCCTCTTTAAGATGTTCAAAGGCCTTAGTTGCTTCAGGAGTCCATGAAAATGCATCTTTCTTCAATAATGTTGTTAGAGGTGCTGCTATTCTTCCATAATTCTTAACAAACTTACGATAATAGCCCGTTAACCCGAGAAATCCTCGCAACTGCTTTATTGTCTTAGGGACTTTCCATTCCTTAATGGCTTTAATTTTGTTAGGGTCTACTTTAACACCCTCGTGGGATATAATATGACCCAGATATTCCACCTCTTGTACTCCAAAGAAACATTTGGATGCTTTTGCATATAATCGTTTCTCTTGCAATAGTTTGAGCACCCTGTCAACATGCTCAACATGATCCTTCCAAGACTTGCTATAGATTAGTATATCATCAAAAAATACTAGCACAAATTTTCTAAGGAAGGGTTTGAAAATGGAATTCATCAACCCTTGAAATGTAGAAGGTGCATCGGTAAGGCCAAAAGGCATGACCAAAAATTCATAATGACCCTCATGAGTTCGAAATGTTGTTTTTGGAATATCTTCAGTCTTCATTCTAATTTGATGATATCCTGAACGAAGATCCAACTTGGTAAAACAAATTGCTTCATGTAATTCATCCAATAATTCATCAATCATAGGAATGGGAAATTTATCTTTAATTATGAGCTTATTGAGCTCCCTATAATCCGGACACATTCACCATGATCCATCCTTCTTGTGTACCAATACTACAGGAGCAGAGAAAGAACTTTGACTAGGTTGAATTATACCCGCCTCTAACATTTCTGCAATCATACGTTCAATTTCGCTCTTTGGAAGTAAGGATATCTATAAGGCCTGATGTTTGGAGGAACACTTCCTGGAATCAAATGAATAGCATGATCATGATCACGAATAGGTGGGAGTCCTTTGGGAGTTTCAAACACCTTGGAATGATTGTCCAAGACTTGTTGGAGATCTGCAGAAATAGATGATTTTGATGTTGGAACTCCTAGTGAGCATAATTGTGCAATTACGCCTCGCTGTTCTTTCTTTAGAAGCTTTGTCATGACATTAGAGCTTATTATCCTTCCTGGCTTCCCCGCAATACCCCGTAATTCGACTTCCTTTCCTTCTGAAAAAAATTTCAAGAAAAGTTCCTGAAAATTAAAAGCTACCGTCCCCAAAGATTGTAACCATTGTACTCCTAGTACAACATCAGCACCTCCCATAGGAATGGAAAGCATTGGACTAGTCAACACATATTCCCCCATGGTTAGCTTGATGTTATTGCATTTTCCGGAGCAATTTATAGTTCCTCCATTTGCAACCATCACTTGACATTCTGGTGCTGGGTATAGGAAACAATTTAATTCCTTGGCTACCTTACAATGAATAAAATTATGGGTGCTACCCGAATCAATCAACACTATTACCTTTTTCTTCTTGATTTGTCCTTTTATCTTGAGAGTTTGAGGAGTGGTAATTCCTGCCAGTGCATTACACGATATGGTCGGATTCATTTCTTCCTCTTCTGGGGCTGGTTCCCGGTGTATATCCTCTTCTTGTTCATTTTCTTCTTCCTCTTCACAATCTATGTAAAATAATTTCTTCTCAGCACACTTATGACCTTTAGTGTATTTGCTATCACAACTGTAGCAAAGCCCTTTTGCTCTTTTTTCTTCCAATTGTTGTGGTGTCAACCTTGTAGGTTATGGAAATCTAGATGTAGCCACACTTCCTTCTTTATAGAATTGAGTAGTAGACTTCCTTGTTGCCATAATTTTACATTCAACTTTTCTTGCCAACCTGAATGCCTTCTCTAATGAATCAGGTTCCAGAACACGAACTTCATGTTGAATGTTATCCTTTAAACTGCCTAAGAAGAGATCAATCCCGTGGTCCTCTGAAATATCAGTTACCCTTATACTCAATTTTTGGAAGTCCTCAATGTGCTGCCCCACTAAACCCTTTTGTTTGAGATTTATCAATTGGGTAAAGAAGGTGTTTCTCTTTGTATCCTCATAATGTGCTATCATTTCCTCCGTAAAAATTGACCAAGTGACAATTTTTTTACGGGAGCAAAGCCATCGATACCATACAAATGTATTTTGTTCTAAATGTAAAGTTGCAATGCGTAATTTTTGTGTGTTTTGCACGTTATGGAGATCAAAATATTGCTCCATCTGTAGTATCCATGTTACAGGATCCTTTCCATCAAACTTCCTCATATCCATTTTTGGAATATGGTGGTTCTTCCCACCAACATTTGAGTTTATGAAATCACGATTAACATTTATTTTGTTCTCATCATGAGGTTCTTCTCCTATATTTCCGCCATTAGGAATCATTTCTGGTTTTAAGCTTGTCATCAAGCCTTCCATGTATGCTTTTAGATCATTCTTCATGTTTTCCATGTTGTCTTTCATGTCATCCATCTTAGCTTCCATGCTCACTTCCATGCCATCCATCTTAGCTTCCATCTTAGCTTGCACACCATCCATCTTAGCTTCCATGCCTTTATTCAAACCATCCATCTTCACTTCCACACCTTTCTTCAAAACTTCCATTTCATTTTTTGCTGCTCTTTGCGAGAGTGAAATTTGTTGCACTTGTTCTTGTAATTTTTATAGATCATGTTGCAATTCTTCATCTTCATGAGTCATGGTAGAGCCTTCTGAAGGCTTGATGGGTGTTGAATTCTTTTTAGGGGCCATTTTAGAATTCAATATTGATATCTATTCTACAATATGCCCTTGGAATCAATTCAACTTAATTCTTCAAACAAGACTTATGCAATTTGGGAAAAAAAAATACACACCTTTTACTAGCTTTTAGGAGCTCGATATTGAAATTGAATTATCTCTGTATTTGAAAATCTTCGATATCTGAAATTCATCTCTGTAGTAGATCTCTGAAGCGTCTTTCAAATGCCACAGGTCTGACCTGATTTGGATTCTCCAAGACAAATTTGTGTCCAATCTCCCACAATGACCTAATTCTGGACTGGTTCAGTAGAGCGAACTTGTACAAATTTCCACGTGTCACTGTTTTGTCCTTTGTCTCTGAAATTGATAGCGAAGAAACTTTAGTCTGTGTACTTGCGACCACTTTTTACGGCACTTCAATCCAATGCCCAGAGAGAGAGTTATTGAAGTTTTCCCACGATCACCTCTTTGAGATGAAATCCAGGAGCCTGAAAAAGCACTACCTTCCACAGATCATATCTCCAAAAATATTGCGAACCAAGCTCTGAAATTTTTTGACGAATTTCCTCAGGATTTCAGCTTCGCACCATATGGATTTCAGACTCTGAAACTTCGTACAAAAAAATTTATAGCGCAATTGCCACGATGACCTGTTTATGAGCCTGAAAAAATACCTAACTTCCACAGATGATATCTCCTCAAATATTGCGAACCAAGATCTGAAATTTTCAGACAACCTTCCTCAAGATTTCAGCTTCGCACCCTAGAAATTTCAGCTTCTGAAGCTTCGTAGAAAAAAAGTTATAGCGAAAATTCCACGATGACCTGTTTGGAGCAGCGAAACCCTAGAATCCCAAACCTCTGATACCAAATGTTGTGTAACCAGCTCCAAAGAGAGAAGAAAAGAGATATTCACGCCTTATAAATGAGCCACTTCGAGGGGGAAACCTCCAATACATTACATAAATGAACAATTCTTGGATGATACAAATGAACAAAACCTCCTTCTATATATAGGAGTCCATGGGGCCACAATATAACCCTAGTGGGGCCACAATGTAATCCTAGCCGACCTAACAATAATAATGTAAGGGCACAATAATAACAATATGGGGGTTACAGGGGTACAATAATAACAATAAGGGGGGCTACACTAACATAATAAGGGGCTACACTATTAATATAGGGACTTAACAGGTACATTCATCCTTAAAGAAGTTAAGAGATCTATTTCTGTTATATGTTTGAATGTATGATTGATGCTGGGAAGAAGGTGCTGAAGATTCCTGTGCAAAGGAATAGGGTCCTGTTCCCATTGATTGACTTTCCTTTCCCTGCAGTGTGATTAGAAATAGGAGACAGGTGCTGGAGGTTCCTGTTCATGGGAATAGGGTCCTGTTCTCTTGAGTTTATCTTTTCTACAGTGTGATTAGTGTCAGGCAGCAGGTGCTGAAGTTCTTATTTGAAGGAATAGGGTCTTGTTCCCTGTTATGGTTGATTTGTTTCCTTTCCTGCAGAGTAATTTCCTTTCATTAGGATTATTAAAAGACTGCACTAGATGAATTGTTTCCACTATAACATAAATAGACTTCAGATTTGTTAAAACAGGGTATGAATGATTAGATTTGTATGATTAATAATTGTGTGACTTTTACTACAACATTATTTTTTCTTTTGGAATTGATCATATCCAGTGCGTGGTTTTCTTTGGAATAAACAGACCTCCTCGGGTTGACAATTTATGTGGAGCTTGAATTGTTAAAACAATTAAAGCGACCAACAAGGGGATGCATTCTATAAAACAACTTAGGTAAGTTTAATTGCATTTCTCTCACTATAATGGATTGGAAAATAGTGTTATAACAGGTTCCCCCTAATTCATGAGGTCATAAGGAAAACTGATGGCCGAAATGCATTACAATAAAGCTTAGAGGTTAAAATAGGAGGAAGGAGACAAAGCCAAGAAATAAACTTGGAAGAATCAAAATGTTGAGGTCATGTTGAGGTCTCATATGTACTGATAACAACCCTGAAGTGAGCATATCCATACTCAGCCAAAAAGAGATACTGAACATGGAAACCAAAGATACACTGCGGATCCATGACAAGAAATGCTAATACATGACCATGAATAATACATAGTGGATCCATGTGACAAATTAGAAATATCATAACCACCAAAAAATATAGTTTGGATCTATGTCACAATATACATCAACAAGACTATGGACACATAAAAAAACAGGAGGTGTCTTAGAGTAGTCCTCAAAGTACACAAATGATACATAACTCCCACAACCTGGGAAGGGTGCCATATAAGAGTGAAATGTCCCTAACCTAGGGTCTTCAACTTAACCCTAATGGTATGAATGTATGACATAAGAATATATGAGTTGATGTTGAGCATGGTAAAAATCGTATTATTACCGATCAGTGAGGTATATTGTTAAAAGACGAGTTGGGACCCACCAATGATGAAAATGGACCCCAAGGTACCTAGTACATTCCACTAAGTGTGAATATATGATTTGACGCTGAACACTTGCAGACTCGACCGATCAAGAGTCAATGATGTAAACCCACTGTCGATCGCGAGGAAATCCGCCACTAACGTATGCAAATTCCAAGGTACTACCAGTTCCTAGATCAAGCTCTTGGGTAATGAGATGAAGTTGACATGAGAATATTCGTCAAAGGAGGGCCTTGATTTATCCACCATCAATTGACACAGGACAATTCGAAAGGTGATGTGAATGGATGAAGTCATGAGATTGTAAGTTTCAACCCTGTACATAAATTATCTACAAACGAATTCTCAAAACAGAAAATAAGAAATAGCGAGAGCATAAAACATAAAAAAAATATACACAGATATTTTCCCCTGGATCCCGACACCGAGACTACGAACTTGATTTTTCATTATATTCCTTTCAATGTTAGAACACATATATATACATGTTAGAGCATTCATAAACCCCAATCCATTAACCCTGGATTAGAACATAACCATAGTTCCCTTGAACGTATCTACAAAATACCATGGGAAGAAAACCATCATGCCCAAGAACATGTGAAAACTCGTGTACAAAACCATAGGCAGATCCACCCACCTAATATAGGGTCCATAAAAAACGTTTTGGGGCGTTGCCTCGAACCCCATACAGGGGGCCGACCGCCCCCTTGCAAACCCCCTGTTGCACCCAGCATAAGCATAGGGAGCTTGGCCACCCCCCTCTTATCCCCCACTACTCGACTAAAGCTAGTCATGGAAATAAAATAACAAACACCCAACAAGAGATGATAAACTATAAATAATACAGGGATGGACAACTGAAAAAGGTTAAGATGCAATTGAAGATGCCTGACACAAGCTGAAACTTCCCTTGAGCATGTAAGAACATGACACAAGAGTAACTAGGTAGCATGACTAATGAGCACCACATAATATCGTGCAACAACACAAGAGGCATTAAAGCACGCTCCACATTACTAAAAGAGTAACTAACCATAGGATTATATAGACTCATATGTATGGTACAAATCCAAGGCAAGCTATAACCTATTTTTAAGATAACGATGAAGACAGGTGCCATGTTCATGGGTGACGCGACTGACATTGGAATTTTGATGATTAACAAAAATAAGTTTTCCCTTATCATTTCTATTTTTAGCCTCCTTAAATGGTTTAATGAGCATGAAAGAGAATACAAGTATGCTCAATAGGTTACTTTTTCGTAAATTTGGTCCCTCGAGCCCAAAAAAGAGATAAAAAAATATAAGGGAGAACCTTTTAGCCATAAAAGAATAGAATATTTTTTTTTCATAACTAGTATACTTAGTCTGGAAAAGGGCTAAAATTATACTAAATAAACATCACTTCAGGTGCTTTAATAAGTGTGAAGGAGACAAGTTCACTCGACAATATTTTCTAAGTTAAGGAGTCTGAAAATAGCTTAAAGGAAACTTCTCCTAGAGGAATGAGTGGTATAAATGGTAGAAACTAGTTTCAGTCAAGGTGGAACTACTTGAAACATGGAAAGGTCAAGAAGATGGCTAATAATACCACTCATCGCAGTTGTTCCTCCAAGAAAGGGTAAAACACCAAGTGAAAGTGGATGATAGGCTAAGAAGATGATGACGATGGAATGAGGAAACCAAGGCTCATCGTGTAGAAATAGGCTGAGAAAAAGTGGCAATCACAAGGGAGGAAGTGTGGAATCCTCCCAGAGTAAGGACAGAAATAAGACAAAATACGATAATATGGGGCTCGAATTTGAAGACATGGTCAGTCAAAAGGAGGGATTTCATGAAGAAAATAAATAAAACACTTCATGGACACTCATATGGAAAAGAAGGTGGTAAACTAGAGAAATCATGTATAGGTAGGCTCTACCATGAAATTATGACATTCATAGAGAAGAGTGGTTAATGTCACAACTTGACGAGGTCAGGCCTAAGGCATAATATATGACAAGAAAATAGAATATATGACTAAACTCAATAAAAGAGATGAATCCCAAATCATATGATCAAATAGCCAATTATGCATGCAATCTCTAAAATAAGGGTTTGAGCTAGAACGTGAAGCCCTCGTAGATTGGTGATGCATCTTGAGTCTTAAGCATAATACCCTTGCTCCAACCAGGAGATCTCTTCCTCTATAAAAGATATAGACATATAGATAAGCACCACCAAACAAGGACCACAAATAGCCTTCAGAAAAAGATTGTTAGTTCAAAGAAATAAATATTGACATGAATATTTTATCATAAATATAGATCTACATGAAAGGGAACATATATTTTTATTGATCATAAGCAAAATGGTACATGTATACCTTCACACATAGTATCTCCTCTCCGGATTTAGAGAGAGTCTCCCACTATCTAAGCAATATGAACTCAAGAAGAAGTGAATCACAATCAAAATGATAACATAACTCTTTAATTATTCCTCTAACTCTCTTTCTTGCTCTAATTCTCTCTCTTACTCTAACTCTAGCTTGAACCTCTAGGATAGACCAATTTATAAAGAGATACAGAGTCTCGAAGGAGGATGAATGTAAAAAATTAGGGTGAAGAGAAGTTAGAAAGCTTCTCAAGTAATATAACCCTAGCCAACTCATACACAAGTGGGTCAAGCTGGTCTTGTTGGGAAAATAAGCCTCTAGAAACCGTTTTCTCAATTGTGAGTTTTTTCTCAATTGTTGTCAATTATGAAATAATTATTATCTCATAATTATAATATTTTGGAAAAATAATTATGAGAAAATTTTCAATTATGTAATTTCACCCTTTTAACATGGGATAAATCTCACATAAATAAAATAAAAGGTGAAATGGGATGCATTCTAGCCAGAAACTGAGGTAAGTTGGACTTAGGTTTCTCTCATTATAATGGAGTGGAAAATAAGGTTATAAAACTAAAAAATCAAGAATGTTTATGGATTCTTTGAGTATCGATTCATTATTTAGTAATTTTTCTACTAATATATCTCATTTACAAACAAAGAGAAACAATCCGAATTATCGATTGTCAATAAATTAGTGACAATGGACAAAAAATTGATTGAAGTTAATTATGATCCTAAATGTGAATTAAGGTCTTTCTATTTTGATGTGTCTAAATTGAAAGAAGGTGCAGGTGCAAATTGTATCCTCTTGAATCCTAGAGGAAATAAAATCTTTATTTTTTGTAGATTAGAGTTTGAGTGCACTAACAATGTTGTATAGTATGAAGAACTTCAGAAGGATCTATATCTTAGAATTCAGTGCTTGAAAGTGTATGGTGATTCTGAAAAAATCATCAAATAGGTGAAAAATTCCATTCATTGCATTTCAACTCATTTAAAAATTTACCAAGCAAAGGTATGGAATTTCATTTAAAAATTGTATGCATTTAATATTGTTTCTATACCTAGATATCTAAATTAGGAAGCTAATATATTAGAAAATGTGGCATCTATATTAATTCCTACTGAGAGGTTTAAGCCTATTTAATTTTTTGTGGAGCTGATGTTTAGACCATCAATACATGATAATGTTACTAATTGGAGGTTATTTAATCATGATCAATAGATACTCGAGTTCCTCCATTTAGAGACAATTTTCGTGATACCTTGATTGACGAGTTGACTTGTGAGGAGAACCTCCGTGACTTCCATATTCTAAGTCAACAGTTAGTGGAAGATTCAACTGATCTGGTAAACCCTACCTCTTGACCTATTATTATGCTTGAAAATTTGTATGATTTGTAGGACATATTTAAGAAAATGGTTAATTGTAAAACCAATAGTTCAACCATGAAATACAAGGTCATTAATTTGGGAACTAACTATAAACCTCAAAATATGAAATTTGGAAATTAATTGCACCCCTAAGGAAAAGGTGAATTCCATATGTCTATTTAGAGAATCTAAAGACATATTCACATTGGAGTATGAGGACCTTAAAACTTTTGATTCCAATACTATACAACATACAATTCCCATTAAATCTCACACCAAGCCTTTTCAATAAAAGTTGAGGAAAATCCATCCTAACTTGGAGCCGATTGTCAAGAGTGAGTTTTACAAAATTTTAGTAGCCAAGATAATATTCTTTGTCTAGAATACACAATTGGTTTGCAAATTTAGTTCTGATGAGAAATAAAAATATAGGCCTTCATCTCTGTGTTGAATTCGAAAACTTGAATAAATCCTTTGAAAAGTATCACTACCCGGTACCTCCCATGGTGCAAATCCTACAAAATGTTTCAGGCTCTGAGATGCTATCCCTATTGGATGGTTTCTCATGCTATAACCAATTTATGGTGGCTCCCTCTTACTAGTTAAAAATAACCTTTATAACTCCATGGGGAACATTCACTTATAGAAATATGCCCTTTGGTTTGATTAATGTTGGGGAAACTTTCCAACAGTCAATGGATGTTTATTTTTTGGGGTTAATTAATGAATATGTAGTCATTTACTTAAATAATGTCACCATTTATTCAAGACATATATATAATCATATTACCCATCTTAAAACAATGTTTGAGTGTTGTAGAAAATTTGGTATTTCATTAAACCCAAAAAAGTCCATTTTTTCAGTCACAAAAGGAAAGTTGATAAGTTGTAACATATAAAAAAAAAGCATTAAGATTGACCCAAAAAGAGCACAGGGCATTTGTAATATTCCCAAAATGGAAAAAGCATGAATATAGTGAAAAACGCTGGAACAATAGCGTAAATCATCATATAAAATAAAGAGGCCAATATGGAGACCTTTCATACATTATAACAACAGCAAAATATGCATAAGAAATGGGCCATAAGATGTACAATAAGAAAGAACAAGCCTCCAATGGATAAAATCCCTCAAAAGAGGTGTTGCTACTATATATAAAGAGCCGGAAGTCTGATACAATGTTGTTTAATAGCCACTGCTACAACAAATGAATATACAATAGATCTAGGGCTGATATGTGCCTCAAAAGATAGATCTAATACAGATCTGAGCACTATACAAACTCATTTGAAGAACCCCTTAAGGGTTTTCAGCAAAACACCATGTACAAGATGGGGATCTAGGCCCTAGGTCTGGAAATCCACTGCAAAATACAGATCTGGAAAGTGTGGCTGATCTGATATGATCAATAGAATAGCCTCCTCCAATAGATCCTCTAAATGAAAGGTAGATCCCTTTCACTAGAAAACCAACTCTCCAAATGGTGTGCCAAACCACCCTGCAACTCCTCCTATAGAAATAACGTAGACCTGGAAGTAAACTATGCTATAGGGATAAATAAACAGTTTTCCTGATGCCAAGATATGAAAATATGCACAAGGGCCTTCCTTACTGTCCTCCCAATGGAAAGGAAGCCTTCTCCACTGAAAATAAGTAATGAAATGACCCAGATCTAGTCTCCATTGTTGCAACCTGCAAAACAACTTAACCTCAACAGGATTTGCATTGTAAACGAAAGAGGAAGCTTGGCCTTAAGCCTGATAGTGGAAAATGTAGTACAAGACTCCTCCAAGAGCTTCTCAATGGAAGAAGTTGGATTCCCGATCTGGAACACCCAGTGCTAAACATCACTCAATATCATCTAAACAACAAGAGAAAGATATATGTCTAAATAGGCCATATATTCAGAAAATTCATATACCAATACATAATGAATATGGATTCCATCCTCTTCCTTTTATAAGATATGAGCTTGAAAACCCTAAGCCCCATCTAATAATATCACTACTTCCATGCAAAGCATCTCCATCTAAAATTGTGCTATCTTTCATTGATGACCACTCCTCCATGACAACGTTGTTGATTTGGTCAAAGTTGACCCAGTCAAGGTGTTCCAGCTCCTTTTCACACCTAAGGGTGCTCAATTAAGCTGCCAAGATCTATCCTTTTCACATTGGCATTGATTTATTCATTATTAAGGAGAATTGTGGACCTCGATTTTCCTCTTATTCATAAAACAAAGCAACAAAACAAAATTTAATATTCCAACTAGCTCATGGCTAATTGGGAATATTACAGTCCTCCCTTCCCAAATGTTTCTTGTCCTCAAGCAACTGATAATGTGAGTGTTGCAACTCTTCTCCTCCACCATTGGTGACACCATCATGTGATAAGCTTTCCTCATAAGCTAAGTGTCTACCAATCCATCCCTCCATGAATTTCTCTTCCATAGTTCTTATGAGATGCAAATAATTCATCCCATAAGGAGATAATAGTTCCAATGCAACAAACATGGTTTTCCCAATGTTCTCCCTGAAACATGTATCATAATTAACATGGAGAATCTCTATCCCATAGGGCACATACATTCCTCCCATCCTACCTCCAAACATTCCCATAAAAAGTATAATTACATCATCAATGTATGGGATCAAAACTAAGTACATACAAAGAAAAATTTGTAAAAATGGAGGTGGGTCATAGTCCCACATGCGGAACCAACGCAGTAAATCTCCTAACTGCATCAGATAATGATATGGTAAGTGGTTTCCCCACCACTTAATTTCTACACAAGTCTTCTCACAACGGCTGAAAGTGTGAGATATGTTTGGTGCTTTTGGAGTGCACCCACAATGATACAATTATCTCCCTATGTCCTCCAAGGGAGTGGCCATGTTCAGAAATGTTTATGGCCCAAAGTTGGCCATAAAGTTTATATGGAATAATTCTCCTCCTTGGAGCTATGGCCTACATATACATGGTAAAGGAATTCAAGTAATAATCAAATGAAACATCATGTACATAAGCATGTTCCTTACCAAAAATTCTCCTCATACAAATGGAGTGGTTCATAAATATATCCCCTCTCATTCCAAAAGAGGAAAGATGTGGCGGAAATAACTCCTTCATTGATTCATGTCTCTCTTCCAACTCCACATGGTTCATGCATCTTTGAAAATGCTGATATAGTTCCTCTTCAAAGCCTTCCTAAGTGTAGCTCTCCATGATAGTGTTGTAGGCCCTCATTGAATAAGTATGGTTGAAAAAGAACTCTTCATAAGCCCTTTGTAGCAACTTCTCCTTGAGCTTGGAGGCTCTAGATAAGAATGTCCTACCATGATAGTAGATGAATCCTTTTTGGACTGAATAGCCCTCTTCATGTAGCTGGTCATCAAGTATCAAGCATGTGAAAAGATCCTTGGAATAATCCACCAACAATTGGGATTTCCAATATAAATCAATCTACCATAGTGACAACGCTGAAGATCTATCACAAATAACATCTTTCATATGGCTTCTCTCCTCCTTGACATCTCCCATGCCAAAGGTATATGTTGGAAAGGTACTATTCCTCCCATGCTTCTCCTCCCACAATGCAAAATCTGAAATGAGAGTGGGTAATGATGATGTTGGAAGAATACCTCCTTCCTGCTTGAGTCTACCCAAGAATCTCAACACTGTATCATGGTCTTATAATGCTACCATCCCTCCTGGATATATGCTTGGAGCATCATGTTGTGAGATATATCTCACCAAATATGGATCAGGTGGCCTCCCAGGTGGTTTTCCACAAAATAATAATGTCCCATGAAGCAGTCTCATAAGCATACTATATGGGTCTGTTAGGTCCTTGCTTCCACTATGCAAATCCATCTCTGATTTTTGTGTGGAAGTTGTATGTGATGGATATGTGTGCATGCCTTTAATCATTTGAGTTTTTCCACTCTTCCTATCGACCCATTCCATCTGCAAAGTCTCCCAATCAGTGGTGACTTTCCCTAAAGTAATCAACCATTGCACACCCAATATTACATTGGTTTCATGTATGTCAACCACAAAGAATTGATCACTCAATGTATCTATTCCCATGGTGACTGATAAGGATGGAACATAATGCACTCATTGCATATTTCTATCTCCTAGGACCAAAATAGAAAATCCCTCAAAAGCATCAGTGGGTATTGCCCTCCTTTGCATTAATTGGGCATCAATAAAATTTGGGTAGCCCCATTATCAACCAAAACAGAAACCCTCAGATCTAAGATGGAACCTTGAACCCTCAAGTTCAAGTAATTAGGTACTCCTCTCAATGATGCAAGAGCCCCTCCAATTGGAGAAAATGCTCCATTCCCATCTCCTGATGGTGTTGGTTCATCTCCTGCTGTGTCAGCGTTGTGACCTCTTCTTGTTTCATCTTCTTCTTCCTCCTCATCATATGAGAAGACCTCTATGTAGTGTGCCTTTCCTACTACATATCTATGTCTGGGTGTCCAAGATTCTTGGCATGTGAATCAAATATTCCTTCAAGAGGTTTTTTATTTTGGCTCTCCTTTGAAAGAGGATCCTTCTCATCTTTTCCCTTTGATGGAAAAGTGGGCTTATGCTGAAATGTCGCCTTTGATTTTGGCAAGGCATATTGAAGATCTCTAGCCATTTCAATGGCATATTGAAGGGTAGTGGGCTTGGTAGACTTTACCAACCCATGAAGAGGTTCATCTAACCCATCAATGAACATATAGACCCTTCTCGCTGCAGATAAATCAGGAACCATAACAGAAAGTCTCAAAAATTCAGAAATATAAGTTTCTGGATTACCTGATTGTTTAAGCTTTGCAAGCCCCATGAATGGTGCTTTAGGATATATTATATCAAACCTCTCAACCAACCTCCTAGTGAACTCTGAATGTGCAGTCACATTAGCATGAACGAATGCAGACAATCCATGGAACCACCAATCATGTGCTTCACCCTCAAGGTGCGGCACTGTTATCTTAATGGCCTCCATTTCTGGAATTTTTTTCAACTGGAAGTAGATGTCAAGCTTCTATACCCATGATTTGGAAGTGCATTTAGATGACCCATCAAATTTTTGTAAGAAAAATATGCCCATAGTGCGGTGTAGATCATTATTCTGAATGAATCCACCACTTCTATTGTGATGCCTAGGTCTCTTATTGTCCTTGATTTGAAAAATTTCTTGAAAACTAAAGTTGTCCTTGAATCTCTGAGTTTGAGACCCATACTCCATAAAATAGTATTCAAGGGATTCTTGCTTTTAAAACACTTCATTTCCCACAACCAAAAATGTAGGCATTGTAGAGCGTTGGGAAAATTGTTGTTGTTGCACTGGTTGATCACTGCAGTGATGAGAAATGCCGGAGCCTTCACCATGATGAAATCCTTTAGGGGATTCATTGTATCTATCCATCCTCATATCCTTTATTTCTCTATCAATGTCTTGCATGGCTCTAAGAAGGATCTTGGGAAATTCCTTCTCTTCATCTTCTCCTCCAGATAAAGGGGTTTTACCCTTGTCTTCTTTATCATTTGTATAATCAAACTTTCAATGTCTTCTTCTTTGATACCTCTTCTCTCTATCAGTAAGAATATCTCCTTCTTTAGATGACATATTGGCTTTTCAAGATGCACGGGCCGTGCCAAGGTTATGCTCTGATACCACTATAATATTCCCAAATGGGAAAAAGCATGAATATTGTGCAAAATGCTGGAACAATAGTGTAAATCATCATATAAAAGAAAGAGGCCAATATGGAGACCTTTCATACAATATAACAACAGAAAAATATTCATAAGAAATGGGCCATAAGATGTACAGTAAGAAAGAACAAGCCTCTAATGGACAAAATCCCTCAAAAGAGGTGCCGCTACTATATATAAAGAGCTGGAAGTATGCTACAACACTATTTAAAAACCACTTCTACAAAAAATGAATATACAATATATCTAGGGCTGATATGTGCCTCAAAATATAGATCCAATACAGATCTAAGCACTATACAACCTCCTTTGAAGAACCCCTTAAGGGTTTTCAGAAAAAACACCATGTACAAGATGGGGATCTAGGCCCTAGGGCTGAAGATCCACTGCAAAATACAGATAAGGAAAGTGTGGCTGATATAATATGATCAATAGAATAGCCTCCTCCAATAGATCCTCTAAACGAAAGGCATATCCCTTTCACTAGAAAACCAACTATCCAAATGGTGTGCCAAATCACCCTGCAACTCCTCCTACAGAAATAACATAGATCTGGAAGTAAACTACACTATAGGGATAAATAAATAGTTGGCCTGATGCCAAGATATGAAAATATGCACAAGGGCCTTCCTTACTATCCTCCCAATGGAAAGGAAGCCTTCTTCACTGAAAATAATCAATGAAATGACCTAGATCTAGTCTCCACTACTGCAACCTACAAAACAACTTAACCCTCAACAAGATCTACACTATAAATGAAAGATGAAGCTTAGCCATAAGCTTGATAGTGGACAATGTAGTACAAGACTCCTCCAAGAGCTTCTTAATGGAAGAGGCGGGATTCTCGATTAGGAACACCCAGTGCTAAACAACACTCAATCTAAGCTAAACAACAAGAGAAAGATATATGTCTAAACAGACCATATATTCATAAAATTCATATACCAATACATAATGAATATGGTTGCCATCCTCTTCCTTTTATAAGATATGAGCTTGCAAACCCTAAGCCCCATCCAATAATATCACTACTTCCATGCAAAGCATCTCCATCTAAAATTGCGCTATCTTTTATTGATGACCATTCCTCCATGAAAGCGTTGTTGATTTGGTCAAAGTTGACCCAGTCAAAGTGTTCCAACCCCTTTTCACACCTAAGGGTGCTCAATTAAGCTGCCAAGATCTATCCTTTTCACATTGGAATTGATTTATTCATTATTAAGGAGAATTATGGACCTCCATTGTCCTCTTATTCATAAAACAAAGCAGCAAAACAAAATTTAATATTCCAACTAGCTCATGGCTAATTGGGAATATTATAGCATTGATATTTTGTTGCCCCCCTAAGTCTAAAAATTCCATGTTGTCTTTCCCTAGTAAAATAAATTTTGTTAAATGATTCATCCCAATCGTTTATGAAATAGTCAAACCACCTTAGGATCTTATAAATATTAATATTGTTTATAAGTGAACTGACCTAGAAAAACATGCTTTTGGTACCACAAAACATGCTATCTATGAAGCTTATGTCCTAATGAGCCCTAATTTTTCTAATGATTTTATACCATGCACATTTGCTTTTGATTCTAATTAAATTGTCCTTACACAGAAAAAATAGCTTGGTACTGAAATTCCAAATGCATTCACGAGTTCTTCTTTTAAGGGACATGGATTAAATCACCCAATGGTGGATAAACAAGCCTTTGCGGTATTTAAGGCTATAAAATATTTCAGATCTTATTTTCTTAAATCTAAAACTAGTGTAATAATCCCCTATACAACAATAAAAAAATTTCTTGTGCATAAATAATTGGGAGAAAAAAGGGCCCACTGGATGATAACTCTCTAGGAATATAACTTGAAGATTAAACCTTCTCAAATAGTGAAAGGCCAATGTCTTTGTAAGCTTGTTGTTGAGTCTATCAACTTTCCTAATCAATATCCTTGTCCTAATAATGATATACCTATGCTGCAAAATGACGCTTTTTGTGTCCCAAAAAATCCTAATTATTTGTATTGAGAAATCAGGTTTTATTTGTAAAATGGTACAACATGGTCACACCTTGAACCCAAAAGGGAAAGTGCGTCAAGTTTGAAATATTCCCCTTATCAATTTATTGGAAATGTCATGTTTCGAAAGAATTATGACATTGCATTTCTTCGTTGTCTAAAACAAGGTGATGCCCAACAAGTACTCCACAAACTCCATTTAGGTCCTTTTGGTAGTCACTTTGGCCAAGATATCACTACTCACAAAGTGCTAAGGGCTAGGTATTATTGTCCCACCTAGTTTAAGGATGTTCATGCCTTAGTAAGTAAATGTGAAAGTTGTGAAAAAAATGTTGGTATGGGTAAAAAATCAACTTTTCCCCTTCAAAATATTGTTGTTGAAGCTCCCTTTCAATAATGGGACCTTGAAATTGTTGGTCCCATGAACCCTCCATCCTCTCAACAACACAAATAAATTTTGACAGCTAAAAATTACTTTATGAGATGGGTAGAGGCGATACATTTACGAGTAGTCAATACCAAATAGGTGATTGCATTTTTGGATTCTAATATTGCAACTTGTTTTAGGGTTTCAGAACCATCAATGTTTGGTAATGCCTCTTACTTTTCCTCTTAATAATTGTTTTCTTATGTTTTTTATAAAGGAATTAAATTTAAATACTCGGTAAAATACCACCCTCATGGGAACACTCTTGCTAAGTCATCAAACAAAAATTTAATTAAAATTCTTAAAAGAACCATTTCTGAGTATCATAAGAATTAGCATACTGCCCTTTTCAATGCATTCTGGGATGATAGGGTAACCCTTAAAGTTTCCATTGGAAAATCTCCCTTTTTCCTTGTTTATATTAGAGAAGTTATAATACCCCATAATGTTTTCCTCCCATCTCAGAAATTGTCCCAACAGGTCCCGGAAGTCAAGTCTTCAACCATGTAGAAGAGGATAAATGGCTAGTGCAATTAGAATAAGAAAAAAAATAGTAAAACCATAAGTCGCATCAACACCAACATACTATTAAATGTTGTTTTGATAAAAAATCTTCTTCTGGTAGAAATTTAGAAGTGGGAGACTTGGTTCTAAAATGGGACCATTCGTTGTTAAAGAAAATATACCAAACTCAAAACTCAAACCAAGCCCCTCAATCTAAAACTCAAGAAGAAAATCAAGAACTGATAAAAAAGGGAAGACCTTGAACAAACCGATCTATATATATATATATATATATATATAAGATTAGGAACATAGGATTGATGATCAACTACAGAAAACGATGGATCCAAATATGTTTTCAACATATCGGCAAGAAATAACAAGCTTGATGCCTAATGAAAGAGAACAAGTCCTCTAAAGAGGAACTTAACCAACCCAAAGAAAAACTAATGAAAAAGATAGATATGGACCATATCCAGAAGGTATACAATGAGACCAAATTGTACAAATGAAGAAATAGAGATTTTAGACTAAAGAAAAAGGGTTTCAGAGGGCTAAAAGCCTTAACTATGGGCACAACATGGTCTGGACTGGGCTGGATGTGGGAATAGGCTTTCTAGCCAGCAGATAAGGGGTACCTGGCTGTGGGAATAGGCTTTCCATCTAGTGTCTAAGGGGTCCCTAACTGCGGGCAAAGCCTTACAAGGTCACGAATAGGGTTCTGAAAGAAAATTTTCCTATTTCCTCGCATAATGATAAACAAAGAATCAAAGTACATAGGTAATAAATATGAAAAATGGCCAAAAAAGAGGCAGAAATACGAGGAAGCCCAGAAAATAAAAAACAAGAGGATTTGATCAGGTTCTAAGGCAAAGCAGACATAAAAGTGAGTGTGATCTAATTGAAAGCACTAGTTCAGTTGCAATGGAAATCGAAAGGATTTGTTGCTCTGTGATCTAGTGTCCGATAAATCACCAGACAGAAAAAGGCATGAATAAGAAGATACGAAAGATCCCAATCCCACATGATTCAACAAGCAGCATGCAATTGGATCTTCACGATGAGGAAGATAATGGTACCTTTCATCCTTGTAGTTTAGGGACAGATCTTGAGTTCATAGTATAATTCTTGCACTCAATCCGCGTTATATCAACGCGTGCACACAATCACAAACACTCATGGAAGACAAGAGATTTTCCTCTAAATATCGTTGGATAAACAATAACATAAACCAATCACAAGATATGAAACACAATTATCTAATGGAGAGAATGTAGATCTTCATTAATCTCATAATAAATGATACAATTCTTCTATACCTTTGCTTCAACATCTCCTCTCCATGATTCGATAGAGTTTCCCCACTAGATCCGATGAATCAGAATGAAGAGAACTCACATAAGACTAAGACCTCACAAGTTCTCGATATCACAACAAAGTGGTAGCATAATATCAAGGCCTCAGCTCATAAAAACTAAAAATTTTCCAAGCTATAGCAAGACCCTTCAAAAATAGCCTGACCCTCTCAAATGATCCAGTATAAATAGGTAGATGATAGGTCTTGGGAGGATGAATGTGGACGCTCAGGATGACGAGAAGTCATAGAAGCTTCTAATGGATGAGTCTTTGCCAACTCGAATTAGTTAGTAATCAAACTAATATCCTAGGGACCAAGTGATTTTCGAACATTCCCTTGGGCGTAGGCACAAAAAGGGTGGATTAGGGCCTTAGGAATGGGCACAAGAGGCAGTGAAGAGGCATAGGTAGCGACTAGAGGCCATTGGCCATAGGCACAAACCTGCCACCCCACGACTAACATTATATAACTTTTGAGGTCTAAAATGGGCCTCCTAAGAAAAATGTACATCCAAAATAAACTTGATAAGAACCAATAGGATTCAAGATGATGATGTCAACCATGGGGTATAATTCACCATTTTTTGGGTAAAAAAGTAAAAATATTAAAAAATAATAAACTAATAAAACTACTTTTTCAACTTGTATTTTCAACTTATATCCCTAAGTTTTTACTCAAATTTCTAGCTGGAGTACTCTTTGGATGCAAAATTTAATTCCTCATCCAAGGAGTACCTATGTTGCATAATTTTGATGGACCCTACTACACAAAAAATGAGAAATACATGAAAAAATGTGATTGCAATAATGCTTTTCATGTATTTATCATTTTTTCGTGTAGCAAGGTCCATCAAAAGTATGTAACATGGGTACTCCTTGGATGAGGAATAAAATTATGCATCCAACGAGTATTCCCACTCGAAATTTGAGTAAAACCATGGGGGGTAAGTTGAAAATATGGGTTGAAAAGTATTTTTTTCTTTTTTCTCTCTAAAATTTGATGATTTAATCTAATCTTATTTTACTATTTCCACTATTATTTTATTATTTCCTTAGGAGGCCCATTTTATACCATAAAATTCCCCTGATGGGGTCAAACTAGAAAAAAATCTCACGTTAAGTCAGGAAAAAGGAAATTGATCACGATGGCTAGGGGTCAGTGATGTAGGTGTAGAAAAATAGGCTGATAATAGATGCCCCCTAATGTATGAGGTCAGAACGAGAAGTTTATGGCCAAAATAGATTGTGATCAAAATCATATGTCAAAGCAGTAGTGGGGAAACGAAGCCAAGAACACGAATAAAAAAACACTAAATTTGAAGTCTCAATTATGCTGATATCATCCCTGAGGAGGGTATACCCATGCTCGGTCATAAGAAAATACTAAACATGGCCACCAAACATACACTGTGGATCCATGATATAAAGGACTAGAATATGTCTACGACGGACATACACAGTGGATCCACGTGACTCAACGAAAAGAGCATAGCCACTGAGGAATACATTCGTGGATATATGGCACAATATACATCAGTAGGACTATGGACACATGATAGATAGAGACGTGTCCTGGATAGCCCTCAAAGTACATAAATAATACATAACTCCAATGCAACCTGGGAAGGATGTCATATAAGAGTGAGATGTCCCTAACCCAGGGTCTTTGACATAACCCCGATGGTACGAATCTACTGATGCGAATAGATGAGATGAAGTCAAGCAACGATCGAAATTGCTGATTACCAGCCACTGAGGTAAACCAGTAATAGCCATGAGAGAATCCACCAATGAGGAAAAAGGACCCCGAGGTACCTAATACAGTACACTAAGTGTGAATATATGAGATGATGTCGAAAACGAGTGAACTCGACCAATCAGGAGCCAATGATGTGAACTCACAGTTGATCGCAAGGAAAATTTCCACTGAGGTCTACAAGCTCCAAGGTAATACCAGTTCCAATATCAAGCTCCTGGATAATGAGCTGAATCCGATAGGAGAAGATACGTCGAAGGAGGGCCTTAATGTATCCCCTATCAATTGACACAGAACAAACTAGGATGATGTGATATATGGATGAAGTCATGAAGTGATTAAGTACAACTGACACATGGATGGCTGACTAAAAAAGGTCAACAAGCTACTCTAGATGGCTGGCATAAGTTGAGACTTCCCTTGAACACATAACGACATGACACAAGAGTGACTTGGAAGCATAAATAAATGATCACCATGTGATATCATGCAACGACATAGGAGGCATCGAGGCACACTCTATATGAGTAGAAGAGTAACCAGCTAGAGGATTAAAGAGACTCATATGTATAGTACTAATCCTAGGAAAGATAAAACCCAACTGTAAGATAATGAGGAAGATAGGTTTCGTGCTCAAGGGCGATGCAATTAACGCTGCCAATGGATGAAAAATGAAGATAGATGTTCCCTCCCTTAGCTTTTTTAGTTTTAGTTTTTATAAGTTCCTTTTTTGTAAAGTGTCCCCCAAGACCAAAAAAGAGATAAAAGTATACAAGAGTGAACCTCATAGCCATAGTCGACTAGGGTATTCATTTTTTGTAACTAGTCTATCTCAGTCTGAAAAGGGTAAAACTTATTCTAGTTAAATGACACTTCAGGTACTTTAAGGAGCGTGAAGTAGGCAAGTTCACTCAAAAATATTTTCTAAGTTAAGGAGTCTGAAAAGAGCTTAAATAAAAATCCTCCTGGAAGGAAAGAGTGGTATAAAGGGTAGAAACTAGTACCTATAATGATCCAGGTGGATATCGACGACCGCCCACCTATTCCATTTGGACCCACAACATCAATTATTGTAGCTTTTCACTTCCATAAACTTACTATTTTTAGCAGGTTTTCGGGTCCTACACTCTCGAAGTCATTTTGGGGCATTAATGATTTAGATGGATATTGGTGGCCAACCACCTATTCCATTTGAACCCCCACCATTAGCTCTTTCCGTTTTAAGTTTCAGAACAACTTACTTTTTTTAGCTATTTTTCGGGTTCTGAACTTTCGTGGCCATTTTGAGGCTTTAAACAACGTTTTTTTGGGAAAACCAAGAGCAACATGGACTATATTTTTCACACAAAAATTTGTAGTCCTCGGACAGATCTTTCTAACGAGCTATTGGGCGTGTCAAACGAAGATCAAATGCCAAAGTTACGTCCCTGGGAATTTGAAACACCAATTTACCCAAACGGGGCCCACAATTTTGGTGCTTCATCTCCTAGGGTTAGGTTTTTAGACGTTTCAGGTTTTACATTGTTTCTCAAAAATAAATAGGCCTTCGAGCCTCATTGTAACTCAGTTCAGGGGATGGTAGCCGTCACATCTCTTCTAAGAGATACACTGCCAATACCCTAGCTCATATATTTCCATTATGTCTGTAATAGGCCTTCGAGCCTCAATGTAACACAGGTCAGAGGTTTGCGTACGCCACATCTCTTCTCAGAGATACGCTACTAGCGCCCTAGCTTGTTTCCATTATTTTTGTATGCTTATTTCAGTCATTATTTTAGTAATAAAATGAAGCATTATTTCCACTGCATCTCTATGTTTATGGTTATACGTGTATTTTGTTGCATCCTGCATAAAATCCAGATCATCTAATGGTGGAATTTCCCATTGACATAAGGTGGATACAAGCCTAGCTAATAGGACCACTCATCAAAATGGTTCCTCCAAGAAATGGTAAAACACCAAGTGAATGCGAACGGTAGGACAAGCAGGTGATGGCAATAGAAAAATGAAACCAAGGCTGAAAAAACAAAAGTAGGCTAATAAAAGTGGAAATCACAAGGGCTAGGATGTGGAATCCTGTTGTGGAATGGCCAAAAATATGATGAAGAAGAGAACATGAGGCTCAAATTCAAAGTCATCGCGGGTCAGAAGGATGGATTCCGAGAGATAATAAAAAACAACTACATGGACACCAATCTGGAAAGAGAGTGCTAACTAGGGTATCCATTATCAGGTAAGATCTACCGCCAAGTTATGACATGCATACAGGGGGTGGAAAAAGTTGCAACCTGATGGGGTCGGACCTAAGGCATAAATAATATTGACAGTCAAAATGCAAAAATGAGAAATGTGACCTACCCCTATATGCCAGTAGGAGAATCATACCTTAGGTCCAATGGATGTTGCAATAGAAAATACCACCCTGTCCTATAAAAACCATCTAAAAATACTAGACCTATGGTTAAATTTCATAATGAAAGAAATAATCATGGACGAGGGAAAAACAAGACCTATATTTTTGTTTTTTGGAATTTTATAATATTTTTGGATTTTTTGGCATAAATAAGGCATGATGAATACTTGCATCACACACTAAACCAAAAAGGGGATAAATAATCACACGCTTATGTATAGGATGTACAAGTGAAACTTAGTCTTGTAGGTCACACTAAGATGTGCCCACAGTCGGGCACAGGCTAAGGGTCCCTATATAAAAACTTATGGGAAGAAGACGCAATATAGTTCACCAGTGTAAATCCACACCAAATGAAGTCAAAATGCTCCATCGAGAAAGGTTTACCATGCCAGAGACAATCTAACATAGTCATACTTTCAAAACTGCCCCGTGGACATAAAGTAGGATCAAGAAATAATGGAGGTACAAGACACTCGTTGATAGGTGGTGACGAGTTGGACGATTTAGTGGAAAGTTTAGTATTCGAAACCCAAGACTTTACTCGGTCCATGGATGGCATTTCCAGGGAAGGCAGAGGAGATGCCCTCTAGGTCGATTGAAGATTTAATGTGTCTAGCTCTACATGTTCCAAATGGGGGATATTAGATGCAGAAAGAGGCACAACCTCCCTATGATTATTAGTGTATAGATCCATGACCTTCAAGTTGACTAATTGGGGAGTCTCTTCATCAAGGGAGTCACACGGAACAAGTGCAGGGGCGACTCATATGGGCGAAATAACCTGATCATATTCCATATTGGGATGGAGTTTCTGACCAACGTCAGGAGGTAATGAAAAGATTGTCAGAGAGGAAATATCTTCCATAATAGGTGGAAAAGGGTGATCACTATATTGAGCATCCTCTATAAGGACATGTGAGACGCCCATGGATCAAGAAATCTATGGGGTCCACGGGTTCCAGCAGAGATCATATACATAGGAGCAGTGTTATGAAACCACATCACAAAATAGAAGAAAAGATAGATCAATGCCTTAGAAGTCAGCCTCTTCGAGGGGGAAACCTCCTTTACATTACATAAATGAACAATTCTTGGATGATTCAAATGAAACAAACCACCTTTTTATATATAGGAGTCCCTGGGGTCACAATAATAACAACACAGGCTATTATGGGGCACAATAATAATAATATGGGAACTACAGGGGTACAAAAATAACCATAAGGGGCTTACACTAACAACAATAAGGGACTACAGTAGTAATATAGGGCCCTAACATGATCCTCTTCTTCAAAAAAGTGTTGTCCTCAATGCTTGAGTAGTTCTAGATGCTTTTGTATAAAATCATTGTGGCTTATGTGTTACATTCTTTCCACGATTAGTCGCATGTGTGGGGGTGGCACTGGGGGGGGGGCGACATCCCCCCTTGTCTAGGGGTTCATAGGGGGTGGTTAGCCCCCTGCGCAGGGTCTTGGGTAGCGCCTCGGGAATTTGTTTTTCCTTATTTTTCGCTGAGCGGTCTCGCCTATGGTTTTGTGCATGGGTTTGCACATGGTTTTGGGGCATGATAGTTTTTGGCCCTTGGTATTTGGTAGCTCCGGTCAAGGGAACTACGATTATGTTCTACTACAGGGTTAATGGATTTGGGTTTATGAATGCTTTGACATGTATATATATTTTTGTAACACTAAAAGGAATATAATGAAAAATCAAGCTGGTAGTCCCGATTTGGGATCGAGGGGAAAATATCTCTTATATCTATTTTATGTTTTATGCTATCACTATTGTTTATTTTCTGTCTTTAAGAATTTTTTTGAAAATAATTTCTGTACAGGGTTAAAACCTACATTTGGTATCAGAGTTGTTGTCGGCTTCAAGGGGACGCATTTTTTGTTAAGGGGTTTTTTGCTCCGGACCTCGTGGTGGATCCCGTTTACCGGGATATTCATGACAGATTTTTAAGTGAAAGAATATGGTGAGCAGTGGAAAGATAGAGATCAAGAAATTTAATGGTCATATTTTTGAGTTGTGGAAGATAAAGATGGATGATCTATCGGTGGATAAAGATCAGTGGATCACGCTAGATCTGGGTATTAAACCAATGACAATGTCAAATGAAGACTGGGCGAACTTGGATCGGAATGCAGAGAGAACAATACATTTGTGTATCTCATATTTGGTATTGTTGAATGTATCTGGCGAAGCTACTACAACGACTTTGTGGGTAAAGTTAGGGACTTTGTACCCATCTAAGTCTTTGGTGAATAAATTGTTCCTTGCGGAAAAAGTTATATAACCTGAGGATGAAGGCTGGAGACTCGATGACATAGCATCTGAATGCCTTCAATACTATGGTAAGTCAGTTTTCATTTGTTGATACTAAAATCTCAGATGAAGATAAGTGCATCAGTTTGTTGTGTTCTATAACAAATTTGCGGGACAATCTGGTTATTGCAATATGTAGCAGTACAACTACCTTGAATTTTGATGAAATTGTCTCAACCTTGCTGTCAGAGGAAATGAGACGGAGAAATATGGAGGGTTAGAAGGGAGATTCCTTATCTGTACAAGGAAGGTCCCAGAATAGAAACAAAAATAAGTTTTCGAGTAGGAGATATAAATCTAGAGGGAGATCTAAATCTGCAGGAAAACATGTAAAGGTGTGCTAGAAATGTGGAAATGAAGGGCACTACAAAAATGACTGCATATCTAAAGCTTCTAAGAAAGGAATGAGATCTGATGATGCTCCTTCTGCAGAGGAAAAAACCACCTTATATGAAGGTGGGGATGTGTATTTGGCTTCTTCTTCAAATACACATGTAGATCATGAGGCATGGTTGATTGACTCAGGTGAATTCTTTCACTTCACTCTCCATAGGGAGTGGTTCTGTGATTATGAGAAGTATGATGGTGGTGATGTATTCTTAGGAGATGATAGGAAGGCCAGAATCGTCGGACGTGGAAAATTCAAGCTGAAGCTGTAAGGTGGAATGATTAGAACACTTCCTAGTGTTCTTCATTTTCCTGAATTGGCCATAAATCTGATTTCTGTAAGCAAGATGTATGATGCAGGTGTAAAAATAGTGTTTGAGAAAGATACCTGCAGGATGGTTTGGGGAGCACTAGTATTTATGTGGGGAGTTCATATTGGAACTTTGTACAAGCTTAAGGGAAGCACTATTATTGATGGGTGCAACAATTCTGTTGTTCCTAAAATTGGAGCGGAAATCCTAGCGGTATTTTGAGAAAAGACCATGATATGGAATCAAAGGCTTGGACATATTGGAGAGAAGGGCCTTCGGATATTGCATGGTAATGGTATGGTATAAGGTATGTCTAATTGCGCTTTGGATTTAAATTTCTGTGAACATTTTGTATATGGGAATAAGAATCGGGTGAGTTTTCCTTCTGGTGCTAAGAACGCGAGCAAGATATTAGAGCTTATGCACAGTGAAGTGTTTGGAACTATGTCAGTTCCATCACTGGGAAAATCTGTGTACTATGCCTCATTCATAAATGAATTCTCAAGGAATCCATGGATATATTTCTTGAGGAAGAAATATGAAGTCTTTGACAGATTTAAGGAATTTAAGGGTCTGGTGGAAAACTATACAGAGAAGAAGATAAATGTGTTGAGGGAAGATAATGGTGGTGAGTTCTACAAAAAGGAATTTGAAGAGTTCTATAAGAAGTGTGGTATATCATGAAAAAATCCTACTCCATACACACTTGAGAAAAATAAATTTGTAGAAAGGATGAACGGAACGTTGATGGAAAAGACAAGAATCATGCTCAGTGGTACTGGGTTAGGACAAAAATTCTGGGCAGAGGGAGTGGAGATTGCATGTTACCTGGTTAATAGATCACCTTCATCAGCGCTGGAGGGTAAGACTCCACATGAGGTAAGGAATGGTAAGAAACCCTCTCTTTCACATATGAGGGTATTTGGACAGATTCATATGCACATGTTACAAAGGAGAAAAGTACTAAGTTGGATAATAAACCGAAAGGTGCATCTTTATTGGTGTACAAGGATGGTTTAAAAGGTTGGGCAAGCTTAAACCCATAAATGAGGAAGGCTATGTGTGATAACCAAGATGGAAAGTTTAGAGAGGTCAGCATGTTTTTAAATGAAATTCAACCAAAGGAACATGAGAAGACAGAGTTTGAGCTAAAGGAGGATGAATCGACTCTACAACAGAAGAAGATTTAGAAAATGAAGAGCCACAAACTCAACACTGTGAGAAGGTTAGTTCATAGTGTGTCACGATACTTATGTAGACAGGCTCAATTCTCCGTTCATTCAATTTCTTTCCTTAACTATAATTGATGATGATCCCAAAACTGTCAGGGAGACAGTAGATTCAGAGGATGGAAAACTCTGGAAGGAGGCCATGGTTGATGAAATGGCGTCCTTGCACAAAAATGAGGCATGGGATCTGGTGGAGTTGCCGGCTGGAAGGAAGCCCATTGGGAGAAAATGGGTGTTTAAGAAGAAGATGAATGTAGAAGGCAAGGTGGAGAAATACAAAGCTCAGTTGGTAGCAAAAGGTTATTCCCAGGTGCCGGGAATTGATTTTGGTGATATTTTTCTCCTGTTGCCAAGGTTACTTCTATTAGATTACTTTTATCTGTTGCTGTTGCATTTGATTTTGAGATAGAACAGATGGATGTGAAGACAACATTTCTTCACGGGGATCTAGAAGAGGAGATCTACATGAAGCAACCTGAAGGCTTTATGGTGAAGGGTAAGAAAGAACTGGTATGCAGGTTGAAGAAGTCTCCGTATGGGTTAAAACAGTCACCAAGGATGTGGTATCAGAAATTTGATACCTATATACGGGGACTTGGCTTCACCAGAAGCAAGGAGGATCATTGCGTTTATTTTAAATTAATTGGTGACCATGTTATTTATTTGGTCTTGTATGTGGATGATATGTTGTTGATTGGAAATGACAAAGAAATTATCCAAGATTTGAAGACCTAGTTGTTCTCCAAATTTGACATGAAGGATCTTGGTGCTGCAAACTATATTTTGGGCATGGAAACTAAGAGAGATCGAGAAAAGAGGAAGCTATGGTTAAACCAGAGGATGTAGGTCGAGACAATATTGTAGAGGTTCAATATGCAGGATAGTAAACCAATGAAGGTTCATATTCTTGTAGGTGTAAAGTTATCTTCTAAATAGTGTCCCAAGACATAAGAAAGAGAGGAGGATATGTCCAGTGTTCCATATGCAAGTGTAGTGGGTAGCTTGATGTATGCAATGGTATGTACTAGACTGGACATTGCACATGAAGTGGGAGTATTGAGCAGGTTTATGTCAAAACCAAGGAAGGAGCATTAGACAACAGTGAAGAGGGGTTTAAGATATTTGTGTGGCACTAGTGATTGTGGTTTGTGCTACGAGAGAGACTTCGAAGTTGGACGAGAGTTTGAGGAAATCCATGGTTTTGTTGATGAAAAATCGGTATGTCTTTGGATCAAAGAAGATCTACAAGTGGGTATGTTTTTAGCCTATTTGGAGGCGCAGTCAGTTGGATGAGTAAAAGACAGTCTGTAGTGGCTCTTTCAACTACAGAGGCAGAATACATAGCAGCCACTCATGCAAGCAAGGAAGCAATTTGGTGGCAGAGATTGTGTTCAAGTATGGGGTTCGTACAACAAGCTATAAGGATAGACTGTGATAGCCAAAGTGCAATTTTCTTGGCTAAGAACCCTGCTTATCATTCAAAGATAAAGCACATTGATGTTCAATATCACTTTGTTAGAGATATGGTTGAGGCTAAAAGGGTGTTGCTGGTAAAGGTGGACACTTTGAAGAATGTTGCAGATGCATTAACAAAGTCTGTGAACACTCATAAGTTCTCTTGGTGTAGAGAAACAATGGGTGTTACGGGTTGTTCAATAGCTAATATGACTTTATGGAAAAAATATGATGGAAATGTAGTTTTATTTTATTTGTTAAGCCCACATGGTATTTTGTAGATATAGTCAAAGAACTACGGTTATGTTCTAATCCAGGGTTAATGGATTGGGATTTATGTATGCTTCGGCATGTATATATATGTGTTGTAACACTAAAAGGAATATAATGAAAAATCAAGCTGGTCGTCCCGATTTGGGATCCGGGGAAAATCTTTGTGTTTATCTGTTTTATGTTTTATGCTCTCGCTATTGTTTATTTTATGTTATAAGATTCATGTGTGGAAAATTTCTGTTCAGGGTTAAAACCTACAATTCTCATCCCCCCCATGTGGAATTTTTAGTGGGTAAGTTCTTCCACTTGATGAGATACTGCGAATTGATCACTTTCATAGTTGTCGGCTCCTTTGTTTTATTCTTCGAGTTCCAATATGAGTTTTCCCTCCCTCATCAAGTTATAGAAATGTTGTTTGAACCAAAAATTTTGTCTATGTCTTTAAGCATAGGCTAACATGGAAAAGCGGGTGCACTTGGGAAGATGCAGGAAGCTCCAATTTGTATGCCATAGTACTAATCTTTTTCAACACCTTGTAAGGACTATATTACTTTGGCGATAATTTATTATGCTTCTTAGCTTGCCCGAGGGACATTTTTTTGTATGGTTGTAGCCGTAAAAATAACTAGTCGCCTACATCAAAACTTCTCTCACTGTGATGTTGATTTTCCTATTGTTTCATTCGATTCTGTGCCAAATTTAGGTTATCCTTTAAGAGTTGGAGAACTTTTTGTTGATGCTCGATGTGATCTTCCAATGCTTGAACCTTAGAATTTTCTCTTAAATATGATGTGATGGACGACAGATGATATCCATTAATTGCAATAAATGGGGTCATTTTTTCTGCAATGTGGAAGGAAGTGTTATACCACCATTCAGCTAGAGATAACCAATTGACCCATTGTGTTTGTTTATTAGATACAAAGCAATGAAGATATCCTTCCAAACATGTGTTCACTATCTCAGCTTGCCCATTGGATTGAGGATGATAAGAGGAGCTATGAGCTAGTTGAGTGCTCAAATAAGAAAATAATTTTGTCCAAAATTTTCGACTGAAAATGGGATCTCTATTGCTTACAATAATCTTTGGGTTTCCATGTGGCTTTTGAATTATTTCCATAAATGCAGTAGCAACTGTACTCGCTTTAAATGGATGAGATAATGCACAAAAGTGTGCGTACTTGGTAAGTCTATCAGATACCACCATGATGTCACTCTTTCCTTCAGACTTAGGTAAACCTGTGATAACATCCATTGAAACCTTCTCCCAACGTTGACTTGGAATGGATAAAGGTTGTAGCAGACTCGGGGTCTCAATTGTCTCAACTTCATTTTGCTAGAAAACCAAAAATTCCTCCACAAACCTTTGAAAATAAGATTTAAGGCCATCCCAAAAAAATTCTTTCATCACCCTGTGGTAAGTTTATAAAAATACCGAGTGTCCTCTTAAAGGAGAGGTGTGCAATTCAAAAAGAATATTTTTTTTTAGTTGGGAATTATTACAAATATATAAGTGATATTTGTACCATTAGGAATAAATTTTCTGACTAAATGTATCAGATGTATTGGGATCTTGCTCCAACTTTTGAAGGAGTGTCCATAATTCTTTGTCATTCTTCCATTCCCCCCTTGCTTCAGTTATCCAATCTGGTTGGATAATATAAATGGCACAAAGAAATGCTTCCGCATCCTCATCCTTTCTTGAGAGTACATCTGCGACAACATTTAGCTTCCATTTTTTGTTTTTGATTCAAAGTCATAACCCAACATCTTTATGACTCATTTTTTCTTCTCTTCTGAAGACAGTCTTTGTTCCAAAAAGTATTTAAGACTATCATGATCAGTTTTTACCTTGAAGTGTCTTCCCATTAGGTAAGGTCACCATTTATTTAGTGCATGTAGTATTGCCAACTTTTCCTTCTCGTAAATCACTTTCTATAAATACTTTTCCTTGATTGGACGACTTTCAAAAGAAATGGGTCTTCCTTCTTGCATTAAAATAGCACCAATTCCATTTCCCAAGGCATCATATTCCACAATAAATGTTTTTGTGAAGTCTGGCATAGCTAAGACCTGTGCTTGGCACATTTCCTCTTTAAGATGTTCAAAGGCCTTAGTTGCTTCATGAGTCCATGAAAATTCATCTTTCTTCATTAATGTTGTTACAGGTGCTGCTATTTTCCCAAAATTCTTAACAAAATTGCGATAATACGTTGTTAACCTGATAAATCCTCACAACTACTTTATGGTTGTGGGGACTTTACATTCTTTAATGGCTTTAACATTTTTAGGGTCTACCTTAACACCCTCCTGAGATACAATACGACCCAGATATTCCACCTCTTGTACTCCAAAGAAACATTGGAGGATTTTTCATATAATTGTTTCTCCTCCAATAGTTTGAGCACCCTGTCAACATGTTGAACGTGATCCTTCAAAGAGTTGATGTAGATTACTATATCATCAAAAAATGATATCAAAAATATTCTAAGGAAGGGTTTGAAAATTAAATTCATCAACCCTTGAAATGTAGAAGGTGCATTGGTAAGGCCAAAAGGCATGACCAAAAATTCATAATGACCATTATGAGTTCGATTTTTTTTTTTTGGAATGTCTTCAATATTAATTCTAATTTGATGATATCCTGAACGAAGATCCAACTTGATGAAATAAATTTCTCCATGTAATTCATCCAATAATTCATCAGTCATATGAATGGGAAATTTATCTTTAGTAGTGAGCTTATTGAGCTCCCTGTAATCTGGACACATGCGCCATGATCCATCCTTCATGTGCACCAATACTACTAGAGCAGAGAAATAACTTTGACTAGGTTCAATTATACCAACCTCTAGCATTTCTGCAATCATATGTTCAATTTCGCTCCTTTGGACATAAGGATATCTGTAAGGCCTGATGTTTGGAGGAACACTTCCTGGAATCAAATGAATAGCATGATCATGATCACGAATAGGTGGGAGTCCTTTGGGAGTTTCAAACACCTTGGAATGATTGTCCGAGACTTTTTGAAGATCTGGAGAAAGATGATTTTGATGTTGGAACTTCTAGTAAGCATAATTATGTAATTAATCCTCATTGTTATTTATTTAGAAGATTTGTCATGAAGTTGGAGCTTATTACCTTTCCTAGATTCCCTGCGATACCCCGTAATTTAGCTTCCTTGCCTTCCGAAAAAACTTTCAAGAAAAGTTATTGAAAATTAAAAGCTACCGCCCTAAAGATTTTAACCATTGTACTCCTAGTACAACATCAGAACCACCCATTATAATGGAAAGCATTGGACTATTCAATACATATTCCACCATGGTTATCTTGATATTATTGCACTTTCCAAAGAAATTTATAGTTCTTCCATTTTCCACCATCACTTGACACTCTCGCGTTGTGCATATGAAGCAATTCAATTCCTTGGTTACCTTACAATGAACAAAATTATGGGTACTACCCGAATCAATAAGCACTATTACCTTTTTATTCTTGATATGTCCTTCTATATTGAGAGTTTGAGGGGTGGTAATTCCTTTCAATGCATTACAAGATATGATCGGATTCATTTATTCTTGCTCTAGGGTTGGTTCCTGGTGTATATCCTCTTCTTTTGAAGTTTCTTGTTCCTTTTATTCTTCCTCTTCACAATCTATGTAAAATAATTTCTTCTCAACACACTTATAACCTTTAATGTATTTTCTATCACAACTATAGCAAAGCCCTTTTGCTCTTTTTTTCTTCCAATTGTTGTGGTGTAAACCTTGTAGGTTGTGGTGTAAACCTTGTAGGTTGTGGAAATATAGAAGTAGAAACACTTCCATCTTTATAGTTGTGAGTGGTAGGCTTCCTTGTCACCATAATTTAGATTTCAATTTTTCTTGCCAACCTGAATTCCTTCTCCAATGTGTCAGGCTCCCAAAGATGAACCTCGTGTTGGATGTTATCGTTTAGAGTCCCTATGAATACATCGATCCTATGTTCCTCTGGAATAGTATTTACCCTTATATTCAATTTTTGGAAATACTCAATGTGCTCCATCATTGAACCCCTTTTTTTGAGATTTATAAATTGGCTAAATAAGTTGTTTCTCTTTGTATCCTCATAATGTGCTATCATTTCCTCCATAAAAATTTACAAAGTGACTAGTTGTTTACGAGAACAAAGCCATTGATACCCTACAAACTGATTTTGTTCTAAATATAAAGTTTTGATGTGTACCTTTTGTGTGTTTTGTGTATTATGGAGCTCAAAGAATTGCTCCAAATTTTGTAGTATCCATGTTATCACATCCTTGCCATCAAACTTCCTAATATCTATCTTTGGAATTTGGTGGGTCCTAAATCCAAAATTAGAGTCTATGAAATTATGAGTAACATTTCTTTTATTCTCATCATGAATTTCCTCTACTACCTTTTCGCCATTAGGAACCTTTTCTTGTATCAACTTTGCCAAAACTTCCTTCTAACTTTCCATGTCTACTTTTAGATCATTCTTCATGTCTTCCATGTTTCCTTTAAGTTTTTCCTCTATACCATCAATCCTCCACGCCATCCATTTTAGCTTCCACACCATCCATCTTAGCTTCCACGCCATCCATATTAGCTTCCATGACATTCTTCAAACCATCTATATTAGCTTCTACGCCTTTCTTCAAACCATCCATCTTAGCTTGCACGCATTTCTTCAAACCATCCATATTAGCTTCCATTTCATTTTTTGTTAGTCTTTGCTAGAGCGAAATTTGTTGCACTTGGTCTTGTAATTTTGATATATCATGTTGCACTTCTTCCTATTCACGAGTCATAGTAGAGCCTTTTGAGGGCTTAATGGGTGTTGAATTATTTTTAGGGGGAATTTTAGAACCCAATACTGATATCTATGCTTCAAAATTCCCTTGGAATCACTTCAAACTGATTTTTCAAACAAGACTTATTGAAACTAATGTATCTATGTAATTATGGACCCCCAAGTTTTTATCTTTGTTCCTTTATTAGCCCTATGAATCTTTTTTCCAATGCCATAGATATGACTTGATTTGGATACTTCAGGACAAGGTTATGCCCAATCTCCCATAATGACCTAATTATGGACTAGTTTAGTAGAGCGAATTTGTACAACATGCCACGTGTCATTGTTTCCCCCTTTGGCTCTGAAATCGATATACAAGAAACTAAATTCCATGTACTTTCAACAAATTTTTACAAAATTCCAATCTGATGCCCAAAGTGAGAGTTATGAAGAGTTTCCCAAGGTCACCTCTTTGATATTAAATTCGGGAGCCTGAAAAGACCCTAACTTCCACAGATCATATCTCCGAAAATATTGGGAACCAATATCTGAAAATTTTCCACAAACTTCCTCCTGATTTAGGCACAAATGGGGTTTTTTTAGCTTCTGAACCTTCATAGAAAACAAGTTATAGCGAAAATGCCACAATGAATACCAAAGCTCTGATACCAAATGTTATGAAACCAACTCAAAAAATAGAAGGAAAGAGAGATGATTGTAGTAGAAATCAACCTCTTCTAGGGGGAAACTCCTTTACATTACATAAATGAAAAATTCTTGGATGATTCAAATGAAAAAACCTTCTTTTTATTTATAGGAGTCCATGGAGTCACAATATAATCCTAGCCGACCTAACAATAATAATGTAGGGTCACAACAATAACAATAGTGGGTTATTATGGGGCACAATAATAACAATTTGGTGACTTAGGAGCTTATGCGTATTGGACTGTAAGTGCGAGGATCAAGATGTGGACTATCGTCTCACGACAAATGGCTTGGTGAGATTTAGGGCCGGGATCTATGTGTCGGGTGATAGTGAAATCAAGAATCTTATCTTGAGAGAGTTTAATTCCAAACCCTATTCAGGTCAACTAGCATTAGTAAAAAATGATGAAATTAATGACTAGGTGACTAAAAATGTTAGTCACCGTAATTATTTCAAGTGAATTAATACTAAATTTGAGCAATTTTATGTGACCAAACTAAAAATGTCTAACTTAAATGACTAATTTAGTCTTGGAATAAAATATACGACTAGATAATAAGTGACTAAACTAAAAGAAACTAACTTAAACTACTAATTTAGTCCAAGGATAAAATATATGACTAGATAATAAGTGACTAAAGTAAAAGCGACTAACTTAAATGACTAATTTAGTCTAGGATTAAAATATATGACTAGGTAATAAGTGACAAAATTAATAATGATTAATGTAAATGAATATTATAGTCCAAGAATAAAAATATGGCCAAATAACAAGTACAATAAGTATATGAATTAGTCATTTATGTCAGTAATTTTTAATTGTGTTAGTCCATATATAGCATAAAAAAACGGTTGCAGAGCACTTGATGAAAGATTAAAAAAAAATGCTATGGTGATGAGACATCCTTGTCAGTATTTTGGGAAATAATAAGTTTAAGAAGCTTGAAACAACTCCTGGAATCATGTTCAATGAGTGACCATTTTTCAAAGTGGCAAATAATCATAGTTTATGGTGGATGATAGTCACCATAAATAACATTCGTCGTTTAGGTCATTTGTTTGGTGGCCAATGTTAGTGAATCACTATATTATATCATGGTACCATATATTACTTTTTTAAAGGAAAAAATCTATTGAACATGAATTAAGTTTCATCTCATGTAAATGTTTAATGCCGTGATGTTGTGAATGGTTTTCACATTATCTATGTCATATATTTGTAATCACTTCTTTCAAATTTACTTTAAGAAATAAAGGAAGAGGTGCAGGACCTTTCCATAAGAAGCATTTGCACTAACTCTCGATCTCCTCATATCATGCTTTTAAACATTAGCCCATAAATCAAACACATGCCCTAATTTCTCTAGCTTGGAAGCCCCTAGATGAATATGATAATGAAATCCTCCCACCTGCTATTTCTAACCCAACTATTGAATGTCTTTGGTTGGCATGTGTAAATGCCTTTAATTTATCCATGGATATGTATGAAACCTAATTTTGCATTGAAATGATACAAACACCCAAATTAACACGAGGTATATAAATTTCAACCTCACAACTCTCTCATCCAATATTAAATACTTCATTAATTACTCAAGGGGTAATCTACTTAACTGTATATTAAATATTAAAAACACTCATATTAACACAAGAAAATAATAATAGTATTTAATATAAAGTTATAATATAGTTAGATGTTAAATTGGCATGTGATACCCCCTTGTTCATGGGACAATGGTTTCCCTTCATGCAATCATTTCACTATTTAATCCATGGAGGTATACATACCTTAATTTCCCTTGGATTCAAACCCGTGACATTTAAAGGGGAAAGACTTTAAAACACAATTCTAACAAGTAAATTCAAACTTAATTTGTATATGTATCAAATTTAGTCTAAGAGTTGCATGACATGCTTAAATTTTCATGAAAGCAAGGGAACTCCTGAAGGGTTTATCACAATAGGCATGTATGGTCGATTAAAATTATCAAAGGTATGTCAGTTTGGTTTTCCCAATGCACAACTTGCACACATTGTTATTATTGTTAAAGTTATGTTAGGTTGGTTTACTTGTTCAATATCATGCACATTTGGTTGGGTTCATTAAAGGCATGTTAGTTAAATGACAAAACCAATAGTTTGTCAAGTTGGTCAACTTAGCGAGGTGTGTGTCATGTCAATCGTCTTAATGAGCAACATGTCATGCCAATTAGTTTATTTAATAACATGCACATTCCATTGTCATTGTTAGTGATGTGTTAGGTTGGTTATTAACATTTATTTTTTATTAACACTATCTTGGAGATTAACCCTATCAACATGCATGTTTAACTACAATTGCAAGAGATATGTTAGGTTGGTCAACCCCATCAACAACATTTATGTTCAATTACGAATGTTGAGGCATACCACATTGGTCACCCGATTACCAACATGTACCTTTTGGTTATCACTAGTAGAATCATGTTAGTTTGGTCAACTTGATAAACTACATGTATGGTTGGTTACACATATTAAAGCCTCATTTGATTGTTCGATGCAATATACAGTGTGTAAGTCTTGTTACCCTTATTGAAGGCATGTTTTGTTGGTTAACTTAGTTAACATCACATACATTCAATACGATTGTTAGAGGCATCAAAGGACACTCAACCCATTTAAAGTAATGCATAACATTGATGGGGGCATTCTTATTGCTTGGTGGGTGAAAATAGTTTGTTATTATTCCCCCACATTTCCATGTGACATGTTCACCCCTCATGGGCCAAATTTCCTTCTTAAGGGGGTTGTTTATTTAAGATAGGGTTAGGTCAAAGTCTAGAGTGAATTTAGTAGAATAAATACCACTTAGTTGTAAATGTCGAGTTAAAGTGGTGCTTTCATAAATTTGAAAATTCTTCTACCACATTGCAATGTCTAAAATCGATTAATTGCCACTTGCTTGTGTTCATCAAAAAAATTTCAATAAAAAAAAATATGTATGTCAAAGCAAATTAAATAGCCCAATGCTCATCGACCCACACTACCAACATTCCTAGATTGATCTCCTTGCTTGTGTTTGTTGGGGTTCAACCTCATCCCTCCTAACATAGGTCATTTACTCCACCATTACGTACACATGAATACTTCTAAAAAACATGGCAAACTTGACCATTGTCATGCCTTACAAAAGAATTTCAAAAACATTGTTACATTTGCACCACAACATATACATATGTGCAATTAGTATCAATATTTCATAAATTTTTATCTAGTTCTCTTAATACAATATTCTAGCACCTTGACACCGCTTAACCCTATAATGAAGATCCTTGTATTGATTTCATGACCCTATCTATTTTACGGTTTCCTCAAATTGATCTTGTAACACCCTCCTTTAAAATCATTAACTACACTTACATATATTCAACTTGAAAAAAATTAAAACAAAAATAATACTATAATTATAATATTGTATAGATGAAATATCTCAACATCTAAGAATAATGATATATCTTTAAACCTACTTAGCAATATCAACAATATATATACATATCTAAACTAATAACACATCAACAATATATCTACACATATAAACTAATTATATATATTTAAACCTACAATGCTACAAATACACCCACGGTCATTGCTTGATTGAGAACCTTCTCCCTACGAGAGTGGACCAACAAGGATTTCTCTAGTGACCCTAATTGTGAGGAAATCCAATCAAAAAATGGCAGGAACTTCAAAACCTTTGTGGGAACCCTTCCCTCTCTCAAATTTCGCGAGAAGGTTAAAAAAATGCATTAGGAAGGATAGTTTTATTTATTAGTAAAATTTTGAAACCCTCTCTGGTTCAAGGGTTTCGAATTTGAGCTCAGGCTTTCCAAACAGATTCCGGGATCTATCCTGGGCAGCTGAGTCGAGCCTAGCCATGGGCAAGCATGGTAGGAGTTAGATCCCCGTTATTTGATCCGAGTCGAAGCGTGGTAGGAGTTCATTAGATGACCTGGCTTCCTCCAAGGAAGAACAACTAAAGAATGAAGAATCGATTCCCAACGAAGTAGAGGAAGACCAGGAAGAGATAGAAGCCATAACTCAACCTATGAAAGACTACAATGCGAACATGAAGAAAATCAGCTAGCCGATGCATCCAGCCCAGAGGATGATCAAGATGCTTCTGGAAGCGACAAGGCTGAAACCGATGATGATGTAATTCTATCAAACTCTATTTCTTTTCCAGTCCATTTATTTGATGAAATTGACATCTTTCTTACAGATTTTTGGTTGGTATATCAAATCTAGGCTCAGCAACAATTACTTATATATATCACTTCAAGTATTAATTAAAGAAGGTAGGTAAGGTCGGCATTATTAATATATCGCTCAAGGTTGTACCACACCTTGATATACGCTTGCCCGAGCGATAAATAAAGAAGAGAGTGCTTTTTAGGATAACGAAAACGTGCATACAGTACCTTCGAAAGGATTGATCGAAGCAGCTTCGACCCTTTAGTTAGGTATGGTATAAAGCTTCGCTTATAGGCGGCACAAAAAAATTTATTCATTCACATATCGGGCGGGATCGGAATGGGTTCTCCCCCATGCACTGCTTGAACCTGCTGAAAGCCTTTGGGGCGGGGGACTTGGCACCTAAGACCGGTTAAAAGCCCAATGCTCCTGTTTCACATTTTCGCATGATCTTGGTGCATTTAGGTTTTAATATTCAACCTTTTGTGATTATAGTTGGATTTAGTTAATTTATAACATTCCAATTTATAGCTTTCTTGAGTTCGCTAGGTTTTAAATGATACGTTTTATTTTTAATTTTTTGTTAGTTTTCTATGTGTACCCATGTGCTATAACAAGAAACAATTGAAATTAATCTCTGTCCTAAGACTTTGTATTCATGCTACTTCGAATCCCTAAATTCTATTTAAATTAATCTCGATCTGAATACTGTGTATTCATGAAGATTGTGTAAGTCTATAAAATAAACACCCTTATTCAAGATTGACAATGAATCAAGCATTATTGATACTTAAAGCAAATGAGAGGCAGAAACACCTTATGATTTGAAACAATATTTGTTGTGGCTAGTTAGTAGAGGAGTTCAGAATGACGGTACTATATAACCTGGAAGTGACTTTTTCATAATGACAACTTTCTTCGTGAACAAAGTTGTATAACAATAGATGAATTTTAAACATGATTATGACCTCCAGGAATAGTATGTGGTCCTGGTAAGTCTAACCATATGTCATTATAGTAATAGTATGTGATAAGTAATTGGATAAATCATAAAAGTTCTCGGGGAAAATTCACTCTATGATGATTACGTCTACTAAATTCATGAGTGCTTGGTTACAAAGTTTATACTCTGAATAGAGAACAGGATTGTGTCATACATTTCGGCAATGGGTTTTACAAAGTAATTGAGATAGTTGTTTACAACACACGAGCTTTTGAAATTCCAAATCCACTCTTTCTTGATTGCATTTTACTGAACTTGAAAGGATTACAATGAAATTTCATTAGCCTATCGACCATCTCATGCGGATGCCACATATGACTTCAAATATGGTTTTCGTTCAGTTCAAGTATGCTTAAGCATGCCTATTGGCTGAGTAGTATGCCTCACTTTAAATGCTTCTTTCTTTTGAAGATACAACTTAGTGATTTATGTGTTATAACTGCATTTTTATAAAATGCAGGGAGGTGGAAGATCTTCAGCATGGGAAACAATTGGAAGAGTAGAATATGGGGTTGTGGAAAAGAATATACTTGAGCTAAAATTTGGGATTGAGGTATGGTCATACTACTTTCAGTATTGCAATTTGCAGAAATGTGTTGAGGCTTCTCGTATACTTTTTTCCTCTCTAGATGAACTAGACATTTTTAATTTATGGGAATATTATTTCTCTACTACCTTAAATATATATTGTTGATCTTTAAATTTCTAGAAAATAATATAGTGTGGAATACCTCATTTAATTGTAGAAATTTCCAATTATTGAAAGCAGTGTCGTGAATGCTATGTCAAATTGTTTTCTCTGTTGGTATCTATGTGAAAATGGCTACATATAATTATTAAAGGACTCGTGATAGGCACGTGGTAAACAATATAATGTATGCATACTGATATTTCTAGGATGTAGGAAATTCCATTTTGTAGTTATTCATAGGATCCAAGTAGAATAATTGTTTCAAGAATTGAAATTATGCCAAAGGATCTAAACTCATGAATTTTACCATGCCCAATTTTAGGCATGTGGCTTGGGAAATACTAAATATTAAGTTGGCTTTCGTTGACACTTAAATTATAGAATTTAAAAATTAATACATGTAAGTGCTCTAAAGCCATTAGCATCTAGCCATCCTCTAGTTAACCAACAAAATGAGCAATGGAATATTAGTGGAAGTCATGAAAACTAATGAAAATGCATGTTATCAAAATGTCCAATCTGATAGTATGTGTTAAAATTTCTTTGAAACCACCATCCTGGCAATTTACCAGTTATCAGATTACAGATCTACTGAATAAAGATACAAATGGGATGTTAAGTTATCCTAAAACCAAATATATAAGAAAATAGATCAGATCTAGTTACTTGCTGGAATTAGTAACTCAAAAAAATTTGGGATATAAAGAGGTAGTCAATCAACTAGTAAAAGAGAAAACCAAACCTGGAGTGATTATGAAAAACTTTTGGATGTACAGGAGTATTCAATCAACTAGTAAAAGACCATAGTCGCTGACAACCTCCTTCGAAAAACTGTATGAGGCATCTTCAAATACCAGACTACACTAGCTCATAAAATTTCCCTATTAAGTAGCATTATCTACTCAATTCATATACCACACACTTCACAGTCTATACTGGAATTCTGCAAAGCTTTTGTTTTTGAAAAAACAATAACCACACTAAATATGAATCTCCCTTTCCTTCAAAAGGCTCCCATCTACAATGTGAATGAAAGGCATTCTACCAAGTAACAAGGATAACAACTTTAGAGTACAGAACTTCTTGACAAGTACTAAGGTTGTGATTGCAACCATTGATTGATCAGTTGCAGCGAATAAGGGGACATCTAATGCATGCCAACCCCTACCAAATAATACATCAAATTTTTTTAAACCGTATTGTCCAGGAAGCTTTATCTTTTAACCTATTGAATGTTTTGGAAAATGATCTTCAATGTTTGTATCTCCTTCTTGCCTTTTTGAATGGCTAGTGATATTCCCAACCCTTGAACTTTTGTCGCCACCACTTCCTTTTAGCATCCATAGTGTCATTTGTTGTAACTAAAGCATTGAAAGCATGCTCACAGCTATTACTGCAACCTTTTCCTAGTTTCAGTATTCTCTGCAAGGAATACAATAAAATATTACCATTCAAGCCTCCTCAATAACTCTATACTAAAGATAGCAATAGGATGTTGAGATCCCCTTTCTACTCCATGAAAAATCATGAAAATATTTTAGAAAAAGACTACAAAAATGATCTCAATCAACCAACTCCATGATACAAGTCAAAAATCCTCCAAAAATGGCACCACAAAGTAGGGTTCCTCCTCCAAGTGGTTGACCATGTATCTACCTTCACGAAAAATGAATTAATCCTCCTTAGAAGCATGTGTAGCCTCCTCCAAAGTGGATTCCTTCTTCAAACCTTGAATGAATGCACAAAGACCATGAAAAATTCCAATAAAGTGGCACTTGTGGCATCATGAGTAGAAATTTCCATCAATATTCAATGCAGAAGATGGCTAGCTGCACCTGAGCACTGCTCAGCTATCTATCAAATGAAATGGGTATGATGGAGGCATCTAGTAGAGGTATTGAGGGTGAAATCTAGTATAGGTGTAACTCCCTAAAGGCATTGGAAATAGTACAATGTTACTATTTATCATTAAAGGTTTAGATGTTGACACATTTAAGCCTTGTGGCCTGGTACCCAATTTCCATAGTGTATGCTATAATTGTAATCCATGTATATCAGAGCACAGGTGAGGACAAGCCCAAGAAAAAAGAGAATGTAATACAACTAAGAAGTGAGATATTATACCTTGAAGTCATGACTCATTAGGTATGTAGCTAAAATGAGAGATAGCACAGGAGATATTTTTCCTCTGAGATCCTTACATTGACTATGAAATTATTTATTAAACATTGAGGTTTCATAGTGACATGATTTTTCATAGGAGTGTAGTAGTTATTTGTATGTCAGAATAAGAGGAAGCTTGAAATTTTTAAAAGGAATTGAGTTCATCGAAGTCCGGCCTAATAAAAAAAGAGGCCTAGTATTGACTTGATTCTTATACTCTAAAAAACAAGGAGTATTGTTGTAGTACCACTATAAGAATGAAATTTTAAACTTGCCCGCAGTCCTGAAGCAGTCATTCGGGCCTCCTTAAGGACAAAAGGATTTTTTTGATCTTGGATTGTTCATTTTGTATGTCTGTCACTTCAAGTGGGTATGCTCTGAAATATTTTGACCTTTGGAGAAGTAATAATCCTATTGTGGTGTGGGATTTTTTGGATACATGAAGGTGTATTAAAGACTCTAAGGGCTCAGTATATAGGAATTTCTTGACAACTATTTGGCACTTGGCTATATGAGCCATAACTATACATTGATGAGACTTCATGCCTATCGAAGTTTCAAGAATGACTTCAGCTCATGTTGATCCAAGTTTCAAAGATTTCAAGCCATTTTTATCTGAGTTTTAATGGAAGATTACAGATCTAGGTACAAAGGTTCTTCTGTCTGAGTTTGAGGATTTATTTAATCACTCTCTTCTGCCCTAGAACAAAATGACCTGTCTTGCGGATTGTTCACTTGAAACAACCTCAATACATACCGAGATTTATCTAGACTTAATTCTCCTAAATTTGATTTGAAGTTCTAAACCAAATTACCGTTTGTTTTTGTTTAAGGTTCTCCTAAGCAATTGTTGGAAAGTTGTGGCCTCTCCTCTACTCTTTGAACAAGACTATTGAACATAAGTATGATAAATATTTTTTATCAGAAATAGGGCCTAAAGAACAAAAGTGTCATTGGCATAACTCACTTAAGTTTCATGCATGAATATTTGACTATTTGAAAGGCTAGTTGTCTAAGTATACATCAGATGTAGAATGAGTTCAAACTTGCAAGAAGACTTCTCTAGTCCAAGGGTTTACAACAGAAGTCTTGATCAAGACTCAGTTCCCAGTAAGACCATCTCAAATATTAGCTCTCCAAGGACTTGAATTGTGAGCAGTAACCTATTGTGACATCTCCAAAATTTTGATCTTCATAATGACAAGGCAGACAATATACATCTTCAGGACATCAAAGTTACTTCAACTTAGTTTGATTTCTATCTTTTCTCATTTGAAGGAATTGTCATCAGTTGAAGTAAGTGCGTTGTCACCTACAAAAGTAAAACCTTCATTATCATCAATTTCTTCATTGGATGGTAGAATGAATTTATTGCAATAGTTGAGATAGTGTAAGGCTGGGTACAGGTCAGATTAGCGGCATCCAATTCATAGATCCTTTCAAGAAGAGAAGTTTCACATTTCTTCACATTACAGGACATTCGTCCTATAAAAGGTAGAAAAGCTAAGATATTGAACAATGTTCAAACCCATCATGACTGTCATGATCTAGTCAAGGACCTCTCCATAATTTGTAGGGTTTCTGAAGCAAATCATTTGATTCTGAAAAGCGCAGCATGCAAAGTAGTGATAACAACACCTTTAGGCATCATGGGTACTGTTACAATAAGAGAATGAAGATTTTCTAAGTATATAATGTAAACACCCTTATTCGAGATTGAATATGAATCAAGAATTCTTGATCCTTAAAGAAAATGAGAGGTAGAAACATGTTATGATTTGAAACAATATCTTTTGTGGCTAGTTAGAGGAGGAGTTTAGAATGATGGTACTATATAACCTGGAAATGACTTTTGCATAATGACAATTTTCATCATGAACAAAGTTGTATAACAATAGATGAATATTAAACATGATTATGACCTCCAGGAATAATATGTGGTTCTGGTAAGTCTAACCATATGTCATTATAGTAATAGTATGTGATAAGTAATTGGATAAATCATAAAAGTTCTCGGGTACAGTTCACTCTATGATGATTACGTCTACTAAAATCATGAGTGCTTGGTTACAGAGTTTATACTCTGAATAGAGAACATGATTGTGTCATACATTTCAGAATTGCATTTTACAAAGTAATTGAGATAGTTGTTTACAACAGACGAGCTTTTGAAACTCCAAATCCACTCTTTCTTGATTGCATTTTACTGAACTTGACAGGATTACAGTGAAATTTCATTACCCTATCGAGCATCTCATGTAGATGCCACATATGACTTCAAATATGGTGTTCATTTATTTTAGGTATGCCTAAGCATGCCTATTTGCTGAGTAGTATGCCTCTCTTTAAATTCTTCTTGCTTTTGAAGATACAACTTAGTGATTTATGTGTTATAACTACATTTCTATAAAATGAAGGGAGGTGGCAGATCTTCAGCACGAGAAAAAATTGGAAGAGTAGCAGCTGGGGCTGTGGCAAAGAAGATACTTGAGCTAAAAGTTGGGACTGAGGTATGGTCATACTACTTTCAGTATTAAAATTTGCAGAAATCTGTTGAGGCTTCTCTTATACCTTTTTCCTCTCTAGATGAAATAGATATTTTTAATTTCTGGGAACATTGTTTCTCTACAACCTTAAATATATATTGTCGATCTTTAAGTTTTCAGAAAATAATATAGTGTAGAATACCTCATTTAATTGTAGAAATTTCCAATTATTGAAAGCAGTGTCATGAATACTATGTCAAACTCTTTTCTTTGTTGGTATCTATGTGAAAATGGCTACAGATAATCATTAAAGGACTCATGATAAGCACGTGGTAAACAATATCATGTATGCATACTGCTATTTCAAGGATGTAGGAATTTCCATTTTGTAGTTATTCATAGGATTCAAGTAGAATAATTGTTTCAGAATTAAAATTATGCCAAAGGATCTAAACTCATGAATTTTACCATGCCTAATTTTAGGCATGTGGCTTGGGCAATACTAAATATTAAGTTGGCTTTCGTTGACACTTAAATTACAGAATTTAAAAATTAAGACATGTAAGTGCTCTAAAGCCATAAGCTTCTAGCCATCCTCTAGTTAACCAAAAAAATGAGAAATGGAATATTAGTGGAAGTCATGAAAACTAATGAAAATGCATATTACCAAAATGTCCAATCTGATAGTATGTGTTAAAATTTCTTTGAAACCACCATCCTAGCAATTTACCACCTATCAGATTACAAATCTACTGAATAGAGATACAACTGGAATGTAAGTTATCCTAAAACCAACTATCTAAGCAAACATATTAGATCTAGTTACCTGCCAGAATTATTAACTCAAAGCACTGTAAGCATGCTCACAACTATTACTGCAAACTTTTCCTAGTTTCAATATTCGGTGCAAGGAATACAATAAAGTATTACCATTCAAACCTCCTCAACAACTCTATACTAAATATAGAAATAGGATGTTGAGATCCCCTTTCTACTCCAAGAAAAATCATGAAAATATTTTAGATAAAGACTACAATAATGCTCTCAATCAACCAGCTCCGTGATACAAGTTGACGATAACATGATAATGGAGTTGGTTTTGCAACAATCCTCCAAAAATGGCACCACAAAGTACAGTTCCTCCTCCAAGTGGTTTACCATGTATCTACCTTCACGAACAATGAATGAATCCTCATTAGAAGCATGTGTGATCTCCTCCAAAGTGGATTCCTTCTTCAAACCTTGAATGAATGCACTAAGACCATGCAAAACTCCAATAAAGTGGCACTTGTGGCATCATAAGTAGAAATTTCCATCAAAATTCAATGCATAAGGCTCCATTTGGCAAATTCCATGGTAGAAGTACTATCTACAAAGGAGAAGATGAAGTAATTATCAATGAGTGGACATCCTCATCATAATAGCTTGGAAATGCATGCAAGGTGACTTCCTCTCATATAAGGTCCTCTCCATTGACTAACAAATTCCTCAAAGGGGTAATGACCCTTAAAATATTTGTTGAAATTGTGAGTGCCTTATAGTCATATGTTTGGCCAACATATCAATTGTTTTCCTTGATGAATAGATTTGAAAAAGGTGTTTGAATTATTGCTGGAGATGCAAGTGAGGCTTGAACACATTGAAATAGATCTGAGAGAAAGTCGTATATTCTTCACATCGGTAGAAAAATTGATCACGCAACACTCTAAATCCATGTGTGACTACTACTATATTTCATGTTACCTTATTTTTTCTAAATGCTGAGTATAGTTTTTTGGCAATTATCATCTATTCACTAGTGGCTTGGCCTCTTCAAGTGTGTAAAAAACATCAAACCGTTCTCAAATATTTGCTACAGGTTGTATAAATTTGTTGATTTGTAAGCAGTGATGTGTTTAGCTATAAAAAACCCTCATACACTATTTTAATTTCCACATCTAATGAAGTCAAAGTAGTATGGGGCTTTTTCATGTTGTCTTGGATTTCTTAGCCTACATGAACTTTGTCTTGCTTTCATTTTTTTTACTTTGAATTTTTTCATGAAATTTTCTTTAGTTATTTTTGTCATAACTCATTAGGCTCTAGAAGATGTGCATCAATATTCTCCTTCCATGCTTGAGAGTTAGTTTTTTCTATAGAAAATTTCCAAAATTTGTCCAAAAATCTCTTTTCACAATGCGCAGAAACTTATTTATCTAGTCCATTTAGGCCATTGAATTACTTATCTAGTGGACCATTCTATGTTCTGGGTGAAGGAGTCACACTTATCAATTTTGAGAGAGATTCATTTTACACCTAGGCAACCAAACATGCTTCCTTAGCAGCCAAGTTGGTCATGAATTCCTATTCGAGAAAATGGACTTTATGTAATTATCCTGTGGCATACCTATTATCTGTTGCATCATTTTACACAACTAAATCGAGCTTCACGGTTTCTAATGATTTTCTGTAACATGCTTTGACATGTCCTTTACTGAATTTTATATCTGCAGCTCTTCGATACCTTTCTGTGACCTTCCTACTTTCTCCAAGTCACCAGATAGTGTGGGTATTCTAATTGATGTTACAGGAGAGGTATAGTAGCAACCATTTTCCTCTTGGATGTTGAAATTGCTGAATAGATGCCTTGTTGAAACACAACTTCAAGTAGAAGGCCTTATTGGCTCATTCTTCATGTCTTCATCTTGTATTTTACTTGCTTAAGGAGATAGTACATTACAAAGGCCTTGTTTCAAATTTATACATTTAGCATCATCATCACTGGACGTAGAAAGAATTCCTATCAAGAATCATGTGCATTCAATGGACCATTATTTATGATTTGACCATGGGTGCTTTCCTTCATACTTTATAAGCCATATGCCCTAGATTCATTTTTGAATGTACAACTAAAGAGTTTCTCAATGCTAAGTGTGTTTTCTCAAACATTTCAAAATATAAGAAACAGAGAAAGATTTGTGAACACAAAAACACTTTTGTCAACTTTAAAACTTCCAGGGTTTTTTTTTCTGATATTGACATCAAATATGATATCATCAAGAAGACAAAGTGAATAATTATGAGTATGTTGCCTAAGGTAGGGATCAAATCAATGAGTGAAAACATTTTTGAGGTTTTGGACTTAGCATTGCAAGGTCAGATTCCTGATGTCCAAGCTGAAGATGTTGCATCTATGCCAATTCTTGCATTCAATTCTAGCTATGATGTTATTACAACCATGTGTAGAATATTGGAGGTATTTTTTGAAGACAAATCTGACAAAGTTCGTGAAATTTTAGCTCATGATATTGGATACATTGCATGTTTATATGCTACTCATTTAGCAACCGATTATGCAACCAACTTTCTGTGTCAAATCCACAAAAAAATGGTATTAAAGTGAATTTGGGAAACATAGATGTTCTTATATCAGGATTATTTTATGCTCAATGTGATAAAAAAATTTCATCTAACTCAGGGAAAAGTGACCTTGATGTAACTTTATATCATATATAAAGGAAATACATTCTTAATAATAAAACTGTTACAGTTTTCTTTTAGTATTTTTCAGTCTCTCTTTCCTTGAATTCTTTTAGTGAATCATTAGAGCAAGTTCGTGTTGCTATTGTGGGAAGAATTTATCGTCTTCTTGCCATGCAATCAAATGTGGTCTTTACGGGAACAAAACCTTTGTGGATAAAACACCTAGATATACTTCCACTTTATGAGAAGAAGGTTGTGAGGCGATAATGTTTTTTTGAAAATACGATAATTCATTGAGAATAATGTAATGGATATTTTGTTTGAAGATGATGACGCATGCAACAAAACAAAAGAAGAAAACATGCTTTGGAAGCCACCGAGGATACTGGATGTATTTGAGACTTTGTTGGAAACGATAGTAGAAATTATGAAAATGGTCGATGTCCATGGATATTTGTTTATTTTTCTCATTTTCTTTATTGATTGATCAGCTTAACAATTCAAATAGTTGGGTAATAGCAACAGTGCAAGGTTAATACATAAATCTCCTAGTTTTAAATAGCGAGGGAGGAATCAAATCAATCCTTTTCAAGTTTGGTGGAATTAGAGATGAGTTGTTTGAATACTTGAAAGAAAGGTTTGTCACACTCCTAGTTATAAGAATTGAATTTGCGAGAGGTCATTTTGGGTATACCAAGTGTAGATCTTGTTCGGGAGATGGTCCCCGTGGTTCTTCCAAAGCTTGTAGTTTTACAATAGCGGAAATTTCCATGCATTAGCTACTTTGCATGAATTGGAAACATAGTTGAATACAATTTTTTCCGAGTTTTGTTGTCTGGAATGGTGTCACAAGGCTCTCTCATTTGTGTTTCTTCACTCAAATAGAAAGGAGCCGGTTCTTTGTAATGTAATTCTATGAAGCCCGGACACATACTAGATATTTTTTACTAGAGGGTTGTCGGTTCTGATTGAGGAGTTTGTACATTTCCTTAGGGATGCACACAATGACAATGCGATGAAATGCTACCAAAGGTTCTAGATATGATTTAATAGGTGGCTAGTCTTGTCATCTGGATCGAGATGATATTCTAGGATTTTTTAAGGAATTACTTGGTTTCTATTTTGCTAATTTAGGGAACAATTCCTTGTAAGCATGGAGGAAGAGGTGAGAGTAAAACTAGGTGACATGTGGAAAGTGGGAATGTATCACGAGTGTATTTGTAAAAAATCTAATTGTAACTCGCATGTTTAGGATACAAATACAAACAACCACCAATGACCCCATTGATTTCTCCATAAATTATTCCATTATATTTTGGATTTTATGTACTACAATATATCTGCATTTGTGGCATTTCTCTCTTGTAGGCTTCCTTTTATTTTTTTAAATGCCACTTATATTACTTTAAGGAAAAGGAGCAATTAGGAAAAGGAGAAATTAGTTACACTTGTGATATGTGTATGCACATATTTTCTCAAGCTCCACACATAAGAAGGTTTGAGAACTACGGAAAAATATTTATGATGTTGCTTGTTTACAAATTTGAGAAAGCGTCAAGAGTTAAAATTAAAATCTAGAAATTTTGTTTCTTGGTGGATCGTGAGACATTCTTGGATTTGTATAACGCTTCAATGCTTGTTTAGGATCTAGGTAAATGTGAATGAGTAAAATATTTCTGTCATTGTTCTATATTGGATTCCCATTCTCTCTAAGTTATCAAAGGCAAGTTAAAACTTGATTAGACTAAGGGACAACATATTCCATTGCCAAAATTTAACCTTACGGGGATGTGCACTACACTTGTTTGATACTTCCACACATTTTGAGTGAATGCCAATAGAAATGTCAATGTTGTTGGATACACTAGCGTTGGTTAGTTTTAGAAAAGTTCTATTTGTCAAATATGTTGGTTTCATGAAGTAATATTTCCAACCAAGAGATTAAGACTTGGCATGTCTAGGACATAGTGGTGTTATTTCTTGCATGTATTTGTGATTTATTAGTATTCCACCACTAATAACTTCATTACGTAATTTTACTGTTTAGTAGTATATTACAACAATGACTTGTTAAAGGAAAATTATTCTAGTTTGTTTGAACGTCATAAACTCGGAAGGAAATCTAGCTTTGAATTAGAAAAATGGAATATATTTTGAAAAATATTTTTATTATTATCAAATATAGGCTCATTTCACGATCATTTAAAAAAAACGATCACGACAATAAACAATGATTTTGGACATGATGAATTATAGAACTCTCCGGCTCAAAAAACAAGTTAGCATATTTAGTTTTGTGTGCATCAAATAAAAATTAATGAGTAACATTAAGTTTTCTTTGAATATTTATAGAACCATTTTAGAGATTCTAAATGGAAATTGCGTGTGCTAATCTTTCTCAATTAAATACAGGGGGAAAACAAGGAGCATACATAATTTGTTGGCTTATGGGAATTGGATTCATTTTCCCTTGGAATAGTATGTTGATAATTTAATATTACTATATTGAAGCTATATGCCTGGTTAGTATCACAATTTACAAAGTCTTGTCTTATTCTTTTTTTAGTTTCTTGTTGTAATCTTGTGTCAACAATACTTTGCTCCACCCATTAGATTTCTACTAACCAATTTTATTGTTGAAGTGTCACTTCTTCTTAGAGATAACTAGAGGGAACGATACAAATACAAAAAGTGGAGCATCGAGACATTCTTAGTAGAAATTGCTAGCTCTGTTGTGTTTATTTGTGACATTTTATTTTCTTTGTTTATACGAGTCATCTGGCCACATAGTAGCCACTATTTCCCAACTAAAGAAAAAATTGTTCGAGTTTCTTTCTTTTATGGGGAAAAAATGGCATTAACAATATTGCTGATGTTGAGGTATATATTGTATAAATCCTTTATATTCTACTTTAATTTATATTCGAGTGTTCATCGAATTTCATGTCTTATACTCTGCATTGTAACTTTTTTTGTTTTCTTTTTGCGAGAAAATGGACTCGATATTGATGGTAAGAAGTAAGGATTGAAGAAAGAGGGGAAGAATAACACTAGAGTGAAAAAAGAGAGATAAGTGTACTTGGTCCGGTGGTACCCGTAGAGCCAATATCCCACATAAGACACACATATAAAGGTGATGGTAAAGTTTTCAGAGTTGATGAATTCATATGCAATTCATTGGCAAGATAATGATAATGTTTTGAAGTGATGAACAATATTTTATCTTTAAATGTACTCCAACTAATATTAAGTTGGAAACTCATATTGTAATACTTGACATTTTATATAATATAATTTGTGGTTGGAATTATTTATAGTTTCACTTGATATTACTTGGTATTGTAATTAACATATGTAACTTTGCGTTTTCATATTAGATGAACATGTAAATTGTATGACGATTTTTTTAAAATTTAGTAGCAAAATCATACTAATTAATTTATGTTGATTAATAATGAACACATAAAATCAATCTAAAACTATTAAATTAGTAGTTTATATTGATTAATGATGAGCACAAATAAAATGAATATACGACTAAATTAGTCATTTACAATGATTATTAATGAAAGTAAATGAAATGAATATAAACTACTAAATTAGTCGTTTATATAATGAATAAATGACTACTGCAAATGATAAATTTGTGACTACAAATGACGACTAAATTTTGCATATATATGACTATTAGTAGTTAATTTACGAGTATCTTATAACACGACTAAAATTTAGTCATATTTCTTTGGTCACTAATTGGTTTCATACAATGACTAAAATTTGCATATATATGACTATTAGTAGCTAATTTACGAGTATCTTATAACACGACCAACATTTTGGTCATATTTCTTTGGTCATTAATGGGTTTTCTTGGGTGATAATATAGTCATATTTTTTTTTGTATATTTGGTCATTAATTGTGACAATTAATGACCAAATCAAAGATTAAATCAATGACCAAATCAATGAACAAATTAATCACGAAATCAATGGCTAAATTAATGATCAAATTAATGACTAAATTAATGACCAAATATACAACTAGACAACAAAATTGAGATAACCAATTAATGACTAAGCTAAAAGTGACAAAAAGTTGGTTGCGTTATAAGATACTTTAAATTAGCTACTATTGGTCACCGACCAAAAAAATAGTTTTTTATATGCAAATTTTAGTCATTTTTTTTAGTAACTAATTAGCCATTTTCTACTAGTGGAGGATATCAAAAGACATTGACAATAGTGAATAGGTTTTACTATTATCCGAATATAAAGAAGGAAGTGGTAGAATTTGTGGCTAGATGTTTAGGCCGTCGACAAGTCAAAGAAGAGTGTAAGCATCTAGGTGGGTTGCTTCAGCCTATTCCAATTCTAGAATGGAGATGGGAATTCATTTACATGGAATTCATTACGAGTATTCCGAGGACATCCGAGGCAACATGATTCTATCATGGTTGTGGTTGACATGTTGAGAAAGGTATCTCACTTCCTTCCGGTGATGACTACTTATTCGGTGAGTGAGGTAACACAAGTCTTCATCGGGGGAGATTGTGAGATTGCATGGTGTTTCGAGTAATAATATTGTGTCGGACGGGGATTCCAAGTTCACTTCCAAGTTTTGTAAGTAGTTGTTTGTAGGATTGGGGATAAAGTTGGCCTTTAGCACAACTTATCATCCATATAAAAATGGACGGACGAGATAGGATCAACAGAATACTAGAGGATATGTTGAGGATGTGTGTCATGCATTAGTGGAGGATATGGGAAGAGTACCAGTCCATTGGTCGAGCTTGCCTACAATAATGGTTATCGGGATTTACTGAGGATGTGTCCATTTGAGGCACTCTATAAGCGTATTTGTAACACTCCCATCGGTTGGAGTGATCTAGTGAACAAGGTACTTATTGGATGGGACATGTTGGAAGACATGGAACAAGGAATGTAGGTTATAAAGAAGAATCTAAAGGCAACACGGGATAGGAAGAAAATTTATGCAAACCAAAATAGGGCTTTTAATGAGTTTCGGTTTGGGGAGCATGTGTAATTTTTCATAAATCCCAATAATATCTCCTTAAGGATTGGATCATGTGCCAAGTTGGAACCACGATATTGCGTGCCTTTTGAGATCCTTGAGAGGATTGGACCAATGGCCTACGGACTTGCACTACCTCCAACAATGAAAGTCAATAATGTTTTTCATGTTTCATTTCTTAAAAGATATGTAAAGGGTTTTGGTCATGTTATTAATTGGTATGTATTGTATGTGGAGGGAGAAGGAGAATTCTAGCTGAAAAACTTAGTGCATATTGTAGTGGAAACATCTCATTTTCCATAATAGAGCAATCGATCAAGTTAAATTACAATGGAAACACTTTGGGCCTCATGAAGCTACATGGGATATGGTGGATCGGATACGAGATACGTATCCTTTATTATTTTCCGGTGAAGGAAAACGATTTTTAGTATTCTTACATATTTATGTATGGTTTCTATTATAAATACCATAATGAGATGTGTTATAAAGCTCCAATAAGCGGTATGGTTTTCACGTTGTCATGTTTTTTCATGATGATTTTTTCTTTTGAGCAAGATGTTATTGTAAATATTGCAACGAGCTAAGTTATAAAGAACCAGAGGTAGTATATTTTTTGGCTTTCAACAATTTTGTTGGTTGTAGGTGTCATAGAACACCGATGATGGTGTTTCCCTAAGGGGGGAGGGAGTGCTGTAACATCCCTGGCTCAAACGTTAATGTAATAAATGTTAATAAAGGAAAACTAAGACCACGGGTAATGGACACTTATTCTAATATGAATGTTCGAAAGAATATCATAGTGGGCATCACTTATTGTGTTTTATGGCTAAGGTGAAATTAGAAAAGGAAATAGCTAAGGATTTGGAAGGTAAAAGAGGAATTTTGGCATTTATTTATGAAAATGAAGGAAATTAGGAAAAAAAGGAAGGTGAAAGGCCACGGGTTTCATGTGAGGAGGAAAATGAAGGAAAATTGAAGAAATTAGAGGCCTCACTAATAAAAAATACCTGCGAGCATCGGTTGGTAGCCTTTTTCCGGTTCGGTGTTGGAATTAGTCTCGAGAGAGGAGAAGAGAACCAAGAGGAGAAATAAAGCAAGCAAGCAAAGCAATGAAAGGAAAGGAAAGGAAATGAATTCCAAGGAAAGCAAGGATTAATTAAGGAAAATTTGGATCAAGCAACTTCAACGCGAATACTTGCAAGTAACGAGGTTGAATGTATGATTTCCTACTTTGTTTTTACATGCTCTGTATGTGAATGTTGGTATTAGGTTATTTTTATTTCATTGGCATGAGTTTTCCAGGTTGGATAATGGATTTTAGCCTAGCCTTTCCATTTATAGATAGCCATAGTGTTATGGGGTTGTTCTCGATTTGAGCTTTGGATTGTCAAAATATTTTGGATCCGGGTGAGGTGGTCTCAAGAAAATTCCTAAAGGCCTAGGAATACATTGAATGGTAATGGCGGTATGCACGACAAATCCCGAGGGTGGAGATAGGAAAAGTACTCAAGATATTGGAGAATAAATTCAAAGGCATCCAAGATCGGTTCGGTTTTGTGATCTCAACCCCATTTTAGGTGAGATCACGGTGTGGTGAGGGTAGAGGTGGTTTAACCTCTAGATTCCCTCGGTTGTGTTTGGATTGGTTTATCCAATGAGATCCCACATTCATGCTTGGAATATGGCATGGGGTTGATTGGTTGAAAGAAAGAATTGGTTTAGCCAATCTATGGTTGAGTGGTACGTGCAAGTCCCGAACACTGCTTGGCTTTTTTCTTATGTATAATAAGACCTAAGTTTATCTTTCTTTTGATAAGTAAATGCACTTGTTATCATGTGGATTTAATGGTTTTTCTATCATCATTATTTATCTAGTTATATGATGGTTATAAGTATGGTTATATGGGATATATCAATCATGGCTCTATTCATGTTTTTACTTGTAAGCTCGAATGAATAATAAATGCAAGACCTAATTGATGTTATAACAACTAATGTGAGAAGGTAGTGATCCTTCTTGTTAAACCTCGAGATAAGTTTTCTATCCCTTATGTTTAGAATTGCATTCATGACCTTTAGGTTTCATATGTACCAAGTATTTGACGAAATTTCAGTCTTAGTTGGGGAAGGTCAGGTCGGGGTCCTAGTTTCGGTTTCTAGTTTACAAGAATTATCTTCATGTCTGTTGTTACTTCTCAAATTTTCATAGGCAAAGGGTAAGCCCCAACCATGGAAAATAGCCTTAAATCACCCATTGGTTGGCACAACACTTTCGTGAGAAAAAAGGCTAGAGTCGCACTCGGGTAGGCATGAGGGAAAGCTGGGAGACTCATAGTCACTTGGAGGCCTTGGTAAGGGAGAAACTAGGGCTCTAAGATATTCAATAAGAAATTTATCTCGGGGTTTGGACACTTGGAGGGGTTGGGTTTCTCTGAGGGGGGTCTTGTGGCACTCGAGGGGAAGTCAATAAGGTCTTAGGTTGTTGATTCCATTTATTTAAGGTCATATAGGAGTCCGAGTCGTATCATAGTGACCCTCAAATCATGTTTACCTCAAGTAAGCTAGTGAAAGTGAGTAAATGTGGGAGGAGGTGTGTTACAAAGGGTGCAAGCTGTAGTCTCCCAACCGCACGAGAGGAAGGCCTATGGGTGAGGCTGAGCCTAAAACACACAAAAAATGAAGTTTTGTGCATAAAATAATATGTTCACCTAAAGGATGTAAGTCCTACATAAATGAAGCAAACAACTAAAAGTTATTTGGGCGAGTGAATTTTGAAATTTTACTATAATATGAATATGTCGATCTGAACTTGTCTTTGTAGGTGATTTCGGGATATGCTTATAATTTAACCTTTGAATTTTTTTTACGCAAGAGTTTGACTAGATTTGAATATTGATATAATTGAGTGGTGTTTGGAATTTTGACATGATAATGACTTAGAACTTTGACTTGATGATTGAGATATGTTCTAGACTATAGATCTCACTATGATAGAAAATTTGGAATTTTACATAATGACTAATGATTTGATTTGACAATCGATGATTTTCCTTGATAACAATGTTATATGGGAATAGTGTACTTTCGAGTGATTGATATTATAATTGTAATGGCCTCCCTGTTCATAGCACGATGGTTTAAGTATTGGTGATTGTGATTTAGTGTGAAGTAATCACACAATAAATGGACGAAACACATTCTTAGTATATGCATTTTCATCTAGTGACTTATATTATGATCATGAGGATGACTTGATGAAGCTTGGTTTGATAATTAAATGATAACTTGTTGGAATGAAAATAGAAGAAGCCATGAATTGATGAGAGCTCTACATGTCACTAGGTCTAAAAGAATCGATACTATGATATTGATGATTTTGATATTAGTTACGATCTGGCATCTTAACTTTGATAAGATGACTTAGTTGATTTTATTGAGCAATATTTATTTGTGTAAGACTGAATGTATTGGTTTGGTATAGTGTTATGATTGCAAAGAGCATTGTATATGTACTGCATTAATAGTTATGCTGGTAAAGCCAAGATGATGTGTTGATCCAAAACTCTAGTTCATAAGTGTTCGAAGGTATGTTTTTTATTTTGGTTTTATATGTTGACGGTATACTATTGAAAGGTAATGAGCCTCGGATAATCTAAGTACGAGGGATATGGCTTACGAAGCTCAAAATAATGAATCATGGCATGATTTATAAAGTTGGGAAAGAAAGTATATATTGTGAAGCTATTGAAGAAGTATAAATTCCAATACTTGGACATTGTGATTGAATTTCAAGAATTTGTGAAGAGATATTGTTGAACTCAACTTGGCAACCGAAAATTGATTGAAGCACTTATATTCTAATTGAATACCGGTATGTATATGTTGTATATATAACACTGAGTCGATTCATGGTTGAGCCGCTTCACACACATAGAGTTTCCACTAAGTACCCTTCGAGATATTTGCATGGGATGATCTATATTTGACAATCTTTCTATGATATGTGACCACATGGATGTATTGATGATGTTTGGGAGTATTATTGATGAGCATTTCCCTTCTTTGTGATATCTTCCATGATGTTTTAGGATGAGAAGTTTGTAGCTTTAAACACGATCGAGAGTCATTGTTGGGAATATCGGTAGGAAATAGGATGGGTTGAGTGGTAGCTCCCTTACATAACCTCTTGCTCGATATGGGGTCGTAGTAGTATCTCCCCCCATGAGATCCCAGGGTTGCCAATAGGGGAATTTTGAGGTCTAAAATGGACCTCCTAAGAAAAATGTACAACCAAAATAAAATTTATGCAAACCAATAATATTCAAGATGATGACGTCAACCATGGGGGGATGATTCACCTTTTTACGGAGTAAAAAAAGTAAACATATTAAAAATCAATAAAATAATAAAACTAATTTTTTCAACTCGCATTTTGAACTTATCTCCCTAATGGTTTACTCAAATTTTGAGTGGGAGTACTCATTGGATGCAAAATTAATTCCTCATCAAGGAGTACCCATATTGCATCCTTTTGATGCGCCTTTGCTACACGAAAAATGAGAAATACATGAAAAACGTGATTGCAATCACGTTTTTCATGTATTTCTCATTTTTTCGTGTGAAGGGTCCATCGAAATTATGAAACATGGGTACTCCTTGGATGGGAAATTAAATTTTTCATCCAACAAGTATTCCTACTTGAAATTTGAGTAAAACCTTAGGGAGATAAGTTCAAAATACGAGTTGAAAAGTAGTTTTTTTCTTTTTTCCCTCTAAAATTTGATGATGTAATCAAATATTATTTTATTATTTACACTATTATTTTATAATTTCCTTAGGAGGCCCATTTTAAACCTCAAAATTCGTGGTTCCGGGTTGAGATGTGCTCCACGATGATATACTCTCCAATGTTGATGCGAGTCATAGATCGACTCCCCGCCAATATTCCCAAGTAGTAGCCTCATGGCAAAGATTCTAGGTAGTAGCCTGGCATGCGGATATTATGGGTAGTAGCCCTTTGGCGAGAGATTCCAAGTAGTAGGTCGATGGACGAGAGGGTGGTAAATTTAGCTCCCCTACGATGTCAAAAATTTTTTCTTCTTTTAGATTCGAGAATGTTCGACATATGAGCATGGATAATCAAGAGATAACGGTAATAAATAAGAGACGATTTAAGATACCGAGTGATGGTATGTGATGATACTTGATGCTTGGATAGGATATGATGACATGTTTATCGATGGTAAGATATTGGTAGGTGGAATTATCACTAGTTGAGAGGGAGTGTTAAAATATGAAACTACGGTTAAATTCCACTTTGGATAGCTCAATAATGATTGAATAGAGATCCTACTTTCAAGAGGAGAAAATTTGACCTAAAGATCACTCAAATCGGATAAGGGCAAGTGTATTTATGAAGAAAATCCCACATGTTCATATTTGATAAGGTCGACCCTAAAGAAAAGTGGACACCATTGGAAGACTATAAATACAAGCTGACCTCTACCTCATTTGGACATCACTATGAGACACTCTTCTATCTTGGTTTTTGGCTTACATAGGGTGCGAGGCTCGTCGCAAAGGAACATGTTCACTTTGAGGTGAAATTACGGGGTCCAAAGCTCGCATCACGGTTTTAGGGTTTCAAGCCTCAATTTCTTTCACAACAATGGAAGAAGTTGATCAAAATCACTTGCACGAGAATCTTGTCCATGCGACTAAAGGCTTCCGAGTCAAACGAACAACTCTCCATCGATGAATCTAGGAGTTAGGGTTTTCAGAATATCGTTTGTAGATTACGAGTCACTTGCTTGTAGGCATGGAAAATTTTAGGGGCTAATATTTGCGGGTGGGCTAATTTTCCATGGTTTTTCCAAAAAAAAGATTCGCCAATTTCCATTTTTTTATAAAAATGATTCGCCAAAAATTTTAAAATATAAAATTATTTTACGTTAAAATTCACCAACATTATATATACGGTATATATAATGTCATTATAAATTTGAATTATTTTACAAATACATCGGTAAAATTTTTATAGTTTGCATATTAGGGACAAGTGAGATTCGCCAATTTTTTTAAACTTCAAAATAATTTTCAATCCTTAAAATTTTTCCTTCTTGTAGGATCCAAAGAGCATCTGGAAGCTTTCCGATCACACGCATGACTCCTCCATGAAACCATGACCTAAATGACGGAATTTCGGTAGTTTTAATATTTCGCTAAGTGACCACGGTGCTCGAAGTTGATTGTAGACAATGAAAGTTTATTACGGGCTTGAGAATCGAGATTTTGAGTATAAGAATTGTTGGGTTCACTTCATGGATATTTGTGTAGTTATTGTTGAAAACCTAATCCTCTATGGGTAGGTGTGGAAGGAGAAGAGTCACAAAGGAGTCCAAGTGACCTTGGAAGATGAATCCAAGAGTCACATCATTTTATTATAAATGCACATCTATGGTGAATAATATGAGAAACTAATGCCTATCTTTCTATTTGTGTGTTTTATCTTCTCCATACACCATGTGTGTGTTTAACATGGTATCGAGTTGATATGTTCATAACCTGACTCAATATTGAGTGAGCCACTTGTTTTTTTGGCTGTGTAAACCAACAAAAATCCTGTGCATTTTTACGGCATTCGAGAAATTCTATGCGGCATTAAGAGATCATTTTTGCGGCATTCATAAATTATTTTTTGTGAAGAGCGGCGTTGTGCATTTTAAACTCTATAGGTTTTCTCACTTTGCTCCTAACATTATTGGTGTTGAAAGTGGGAAATTATTTTTACTGCACATTCTACGTACTTTTTATTTACGCACATTCTTGTGAAATCTACGCCATATTCCTCTACTCTATATCTTGCACATTCGCAATTCTACGGTTAAATTTATTTACGATAATTCTACAATTACTGCAATTGTACTATACATTCGAAATTTTTTTTTCACCTCTCTTGCTATACAAATTTATTTCTTGTACAATCCTCACCCGCTCCCTCACGGTCGCTCTCCCGCTCACCATATCTCTCGGCTCTCACATCTCACTCCCCTCACACAATTCCCCCGACCCCTCATCCTCACTATAGAACTCTCCCATCCCACCCACGTGCCCCCCTCGACCTTGCCCACTCCCACTCCCCCCTCGCCCCCCCCGCACTGACAACCCCGCCCCCCTCAAACTCTTGTCCCTATATCCTTACATGCTCACTCACCTTCTCCCTTCCCTCTTCCCTACGCTCTCCCCCGCCCCTATGCACAGTCCCCAACTGCCCGCTCGTTGCATCCTCCCTCCCCATGGCCCTCATGACCTTCTCCTCTCCCCATACCCACCCCCTAGATACTCCATGCTCACCCCCTTCCACACTTGCCCTCCCCTCACAGTCCCCTCCCCCTCACAACCACCCTCCCCTCACTGCAACACTCACCCACCCCGGCTCCAACCGCTCGCCCTCCTTGCTCACCCGTCGCCCTCCCCTCTCACAACGACCCTCTCCCATCTACCCGCCCCCTCACCGCTTCAACTCCACGCCATTTCTGCCTCCGACCTCACCTCTCCCACAACCTTGCTCATTCCTCACCTGCCCCTTCCCCTCCCACACAGCTCTCCCTCCCCTCCCATGCAGATTATCTGCATTCAATTTTTTTATCCTCTGCCCTTCATTTTTTTGTTTTTTTTTACAGTTTGACTCTTCCCCAAAAAATACCTTCCCCCGGTAATCACCTCCCCCCGGAAAAATACCTTCCCCGAAGAAAACACCTCTCCCGAGATAATACCTTTATTTTTTTCCCCCAATTTTTTTTTCCTTAAAAAGAGAGAGAGAGAGAGAGAGAGAGGAGATGGTATATGAATAAACAGATATATGGATTTTCTATATAGTGAAGAGTGAAGTTTTTTCTGTATGTTTCTCTATTATGAAAATGTGACCAAGATGTGTGGCATGAAAATTTGAAGGAAATTGTTGAAAATTGGTGGCATCATAAAAATTACTCATAGTTTTTGGAATTTTCCTTCGTCTTTATTGTGAGTGCAATAGGAAAATTGATGAGTTCCCACAAATTCTCAAGGCATGATCTAGTTGAAAAATTGTTGAATACTTCTATGATGTGAGTCATTGTTGCTTGTTGTTTAGACGACCAAGTCTACACCTTGATGCCCTTCATAATTTGAGTAGCAGAGTTCGTTCTTTGGGAATTCCATAATTGGAAGTTAAAAAAAAAAGGGGCCTTTGAAGTCATTTGTAAGTTGAATCACATTGTAAACGGGTGCTTTCTCGGTTGAAGCTGACACCCTTTATTTCTTGAGCTTGAATTTTTGAGAAAAATGGCTAAAATCAATGATGCATTAGAGTTGTTGCATAACCTCATTCATTCCATTGTTCATGATATGGTAAAAATGAGCAAGAACACTCTTTTTAATATTCAAACTTGCTTGCAAGATGCACAAGACAAGATTGAGTTTTTGCAGTTGGAGTCTTAGCTTCAACAAAATGAACTTTAGCAAAAGAGTCATCATTCTGAACCTGTTTCTGTTTAGGAAATTGAGAAGGACTCCCATCAGCAGCAAGAATATAAAGTTGCAGTCGATTCACATTCAGTTCCTTGTACAAGAGCAGATTTACATGCAGAAGAAACAACTCAATCTACACTTCCCAAGCCCATCATCAGACCTTTGGAAAAAATTGTCCACAACAAGCACAGAAATGGTCTTGGATATGACAAGGAGTTGTCCTTTCATATTTCAGACTACTCCAAGTCCATCAAATTTCATAGTGCAGGTTTCCTTTATGATAGTTCACATTCGATGCATTCAGATCTGCTCCACTTCCACAACAACAACAACCGATTGTGGAAGTGGAGCAGGATCTGGAACAGCTGAATGTGAAGCATTGGCAATATGAAAGATCATTGATTTTATCTTCACCCATGTAAGCACTGTGGTTGGCGCACCCATTCTTCACACATATGCTTCGTAAACAAGCCTTCTTCAAGAACAAAGATTCATCTTGGATGGATCGCTTCTTGGCAATGGGCATCAACAACCAAGAAGATGTTTAAGACATGTGTCAGAACCTGTTCTAGAATATTTAACAATATTGTAGTTTATTTTTCGCCATCATCTCACCTTGTACCTGACAGGGGTGGAAATGGTGGTCATCTCCAAGCTTTGATGCTACATGAAGCAAGCCTGAGCCACAATCTCTCATTCCATATTCAGAGTTGTAGCCAGAGACACATTACTTCAAGTGAGCTTGAGCCACAACATGTCGTTCCAGATTCAGAGTTGTAGCCAGAGACACAGATGCCCATGAGCATGCCTTTGGTTGATGGACAACCTTAAACCATCCATGTGAGGTTGATATTCTTCCTCTTTTAGAACACTTCCTCTGTGAAGACTTGACTTCTTTCCCGACTTTGGAAGAGTTCCGGGAATTGCATCAAGCATTCCGGTGTTGGTGGTCATCCTTAAACCATCACGGGAGTTGTAGACTTCCCTTCTTTTACATTGAAGGTCTCCCTCTTCAAATATGAGGGACACTTCCTCTAGTAGAAGCCCTTAGCTTCTTTCTAGTTTTGGAAGAGTTCCAGGAACTGCAATAAGCATTGCGTTCTAGTGTTGGTGGTCATTCTTAAACCACCTCTTTATGCCAAAATTTCAGAGAGTTGATTCAGCCTAAGTGTTGCCATGCATATTTTGCAGATTTGTATTACAACTCTCTTCTTGGTCTCACACATACCCCTTCGGATTAAGGGGGGGAATGTTGAACACCTAATCATCTATGGGTAGGTGTGGAAGGCAAAGAGTCACAAAGGATTCCAAGTGACCTTGGAAGATGAATCCAAGAGTCACACCATTGTATTATAAATGTACATCTACGGTGAATAATATGAGCAACTAATGCCTATCTTTCTATTTGTGTGTTTTAGTTTCTCCATACACCATGTGTGTGTTTAACGATTATTTTTGTTGATGAAGATATGGATCATTGTAGCCTCTTTTTCTGAATCATTTAATGATGATATTATAAGAAGAATAATTTTAAAGGGTTTTCCCTATAGTGGGTTTTACCTTGGTCTCCAACCAATCCTGGTGCCTTTATGTGTGAATGATTTTCTTCTATTATTTCTTTATGTTCGACTACATTGATGATGATAATATTTTTATGTATACATAGTTGCATATGTTGATGAATAATGACGTAAATATAAATAATATTACGATGTTATGGCATGAATGTAATGTGTTAATGAAGAAATGCAATTATCAAAGCAAAGAAAAATATAGACCGAAGTAAATTAACAATGAGATGGCGGGTTTCCAACCCCGCTAAACCCTCGACTATCATATGTTAATACGACATATATATGGTTTTTGTTACAACGAACAACCATATATAGCCCGACCACATAAAATGTGGGGCCGACGAGTGTCGAACTTGCATTGACCTGGTGGGTCGACCCGCCATCGATGGCCCCATAACCGCATACCATATGCATACAATGACAAAAATACCCAGGAACATCCCAACCACCAAGGCCTAATATGAATTCTACTAACCGAAGTCCCCGGGATGGGGCTACGTAATATCCACCAACATTTATATATAGAAACCCAAATTCATTCATTAGACTAGGCAAAGCAGTGCACCTAGTGCAGAACCTAGATCATAAGTGAAACTCTGAGTGGGCATGTAGAATGAGGAGATGGAACCCTGACGGAGGGAATATGCAAGGAATCTGAAAGCTTCCCTTGGGGCCAAATTTTGAGAGTATCAGAAATATGTCAAGTTTATACTCATATTAGTCAGAATTTCGCGAGGAGTCCGATGGCGTGATCAATTTTATCATTTGAGTAGTGGTTTTTCCAGAGACGGAATGTTGAGGTCGTAACCATGAAGGTGGAACCTTGACACAAGAATCTGCATATAATCTCAAAAATTCCTCGGAGGCCCGAAATGAACAATTTCAAAACTAGGCTGACTTTACTCATTTTTCTCGAGTTTTTTTGTAAGAAACATGATGGAAAGATAATTTTATTCATCTAATCAGCCCAATTTCAATTAGCCCACAAAGAGAATCTTTGAGGAATCTCGGGGAGCCCAAATTTGGCTTTGAGTTAGAAGGGGGGTTGAGTTTACGAGTCAAATTTCACATTTTTTCGCTAGGAATTCAACCTTGTTGTCCATTTCGTTAGTAGAGACACACATTTTTAGGCCACCCTTGGAAGTGGAGGTACAATAAGTATTGATTCCATGTCTTATTTTTATTTTTTCTAAGATAATTATTTGATGTTTAGATCCCTGTTTCCCATTTTGTTGGAGGATCATTGTATGCCACTTCATGTGAGTTTGATATTTTGTGATGTTGAAGGAGAGATTATATGAGTGAGAGTTCTTATATAAGTATTTATCTCGGATAGATATGCCACTCTAGTGAAGGAATTCCATCCTTGTAGTTGACAAAAAATACATCATGTACTCATCATCATTATGCATCATTTAATGAAGCAGCCTCCCCACTCTTAACATCGGGCCAAGAGATGTAACTCACGCTAGGTGAACTTCATTATCAAGTTGTGTGTGTTCTTTGATTTGATGGATGTATTTATGTTTCCTCTCCTTTAAAGTATGAACATGTGTTTTTTCATAATATTTCACATCCAAATTTCTAACATCACAAAAGTGAAAGATCTTGGTTAATTAAGTGGTGAGAAAATTTGGATAAAAAAGGATAGGAGAGTGATAGAGGAATATTTCAAGATAATAAGGAAGAATAAAGTAATTAATTTCAATAAATACCATCAACAAAATGTAATGATTCTAGAGGTAGAAGACCTTACCAAAGTGGTATACATAGAATTTATCAAATAAGATGCTATAAATGTAATAAGATTGGTGATAGATCATATGAATCTCTAGAAAACACTACAATAGGTCGAGGAAGTTCACACATTGCTCATGTAGATGAAGAAAGTGTGAATTCATCTTCACATGAAGACACAACTGAAAATTGGAAAAAAAAATATGGAGCGGGTTTTACTTAATCCAAATAAGGAGATCAAGGTACCTACATAGAGGAAGAAATTATTCAGAACCATGTGTAAACATAAATTTAAATGTAAATTTGTAATTGATTATCGAAGTACCAATATATTGGTGTCTATAGAGATGGTTGAAAAAGTTAGGATTGAAGAAAAAACTACATCGACCTCCCTACAAGGTATCATGGTTTAAAAATGACATCAAAGTATTGGTGAATAAGAAATTTCAAGTCGAATTTCGAGTGGGAGCTATAAGGACCGAGGTAATTTGTGATGTTATGCTTATGTAAATTTCTCATACTTTGTTAGGAATATCTTGGTATTATGATTAAATAGTCATTCATAATGGGAGAAACAATTCCTATAAATTTGAAAAGAATGGAATAAGAAAAAAATGTATACCATTGAAGGATCAAGATACAATAGAGGAAGTCATTCCTAAGATAATGTTCCTCAATGGTAAAGAGATTGTATTATTTAAGTGGAAATCCAAAGATAGTTCTTACTAGTAAAATATTAATATATTTTCCTGAAGAAACTCAAATTTTGGTAGATGAATTTTCTAACATTGTTGTGTATGATTTTCCTAATGAATTGTCTCTAATGAGAATTATTAGTAATGACATATATTTGATTCCATGAGCTACTTTTCCTAATAAATAAATACAAATAATGACTCCGGCATAGAATGAGGAAATTAATACTCAAGTATAGGATTCACTATAAGGGGTTGATTGAAGAAGTTTTGAGTTCATGTGCTTTTCGCATAGTGTTGATTCCAAAAAATTATGGAGGGTGGAGAGTCTATATAAGGTCTAGATCCATAAAAAATATCAGCATTATGGGTAGATTTACCTTACCTTGAATATATGATTTGATGGATTTAATTTTTTTTAATGTATTTTGAAGCCAAACCATTTATATTACCTTCAAAAGTACCGACACATATAATTATCGTTTGCTATCGATATTCCACTTGCGAAGCGAGACCAATAGCATAAGTTAAAAGTTTTCAAACTTCTAATTATATGTGCTATCTCATAGAATATAAAAATGAAACTAGCAAAGAAATAAAACTCTAAACTAATAAGCATGCAGTAACATTATCGGTAAAGAGATTCTGCTTCAAGAGACCTATTCACTTGATCCTCATGCTCAGGGGAGAATCACTTGAACCAATCATTGTGGCTTATTTTCATTGTAAAAGGAAGAAAATTAATATTTGTTAGATTCTTGATGAGGGCTTAGACCTTTCTATTAAGTGTGTTAACTTTATCGTTTAATCCTACCATACATAGGACCAATTCTTCTTGTGAATAAGCTATGTTAGTTATGACTCTTCCCATGAGAGTTTTTTATATTTCAAGAAAAGTTTATGGTATGCATATAGGAGGTTTCCATTTACCCTGGTGGAGTTCCCTACATCTTGGATCTAGTCCCTCGTGTCCCATTAAAATTGTTTATCGCGGTATGTAGCATATAGACTTCCTAAACTACTACTTTACATTATACATAGACCTTTGAACTAATACAAGAATGGTATCCCAATAATTCTCCATATTTATTGTGTTATGGCTCAGTCTTGATTGTGATGGCTAGAAGATCGTGATCGGAGGATTTGAGGGAAAAGCTAGGCCGTTGGCTTCTACGTCGCACTAAGTAGAAAAGAGTTACTTACTAGGAATTAGGCCTATCTTAAGACTATGGTATGGAGCGAAGACTAATTAAAAGAAATTAAAAAAGGGGAAATTATTCATAGGGATCGGGTAGGAAGGCCGAGTGAATTTTAGGAATAGACTATGAAAGAGCAGAGAAAACTATGCCGGATGAAATATGTTTGGCTCGGTAAAAGATAGTAAGGGGAGATTATAAATGTGGTAGAAAATATAACCCGAGAGAGGCCTTGAAGTCACCGAGCCAAAATTAGCATTCCCCCTAGAGTTAACAATCCCAAAGAAGGGAGATAAAACAAAAAAAATCAATAATCATAATTTATAAGTTGAATGTTATTTGCAAAAAAAATTTAATCGAAGCATAATCTGAAATTGATATGATGAGTAAACCAAACATGAATTAGTGGTGGTTCTTATAAATTGTGTTGGAACTATATCTTTCCCGTTTTTGGCTATTTTCCAACTAATAATCACTACAATCCCAACATGCATCGAGTCTACATTAGTTAGCTTCTAGTATAAGAAACTACTGCAAAATATCCTAGTGACCCATGCATGGGAGGTTAACTTCATGTAACTATCATCAAATAGGAAGTGTATATCCTTAACAAGCCAACCCATTTCATAATACTGAAATAATCCTCCATATATTTCTAGTATAAATTATGAAACTCCCCTACAAGTTAAATTTAGGACCAATTTTCCTCCCCCCTAAATTCCACGTGTTTTATTTTAGGTGCTTTGCAAGTTCCCGCAGGCTTATTTTCATGTTTTGTGGAGTGTGGTGTATGAGCGATCATGCAATATACCATTTGGAAGGTAGCTTATGCCATTCATTTATATTATTGGCTCTCATCATGAGTAAAGGAGGCTGTCCTTGTTGGGTTTGGAGCTTGATTATCTTCTTTATTTTGTATCACAATGTTGGACCCCTGTTCTTAATGGGGTGGCAGCGCCACCCGTAATTAAACATTTCTGAGGGGTCCGGGGGGCCGCTAGCGACTTTATGGAGCCCCCTAGCGGGGAGTTCAGAGGGCAACGCCCCCGAAGCTAAAAACATATGTAAAATTGCCTTATAAAAGTATTGTAATTTATAGTCAATTTAGGCCATTCATTAGGCGGATGATTTGACGATAGAAGTTATGGTTAATTTAGTGTTTTTTCCTTAGAAAGAAACCCCTCATTTTGTATGAGGGTATTGTAATTGCGGCTATGTATTGTATGTGTATTCTCAAAGCGAGAAACAGATAGGGAGAATGTGAGAGAGAACAAAGGATATTACAACGGATCTGTTGTAGGTTGAGTCTCTTCATTTTGCTGGATAATAGAAAGGAAGGACTGGCTGTTCGAGGTGGACATAGCCCAAATTGGGTGAACCACGTAGATCTGTGTATCTTTGGTTTTATATGTGTTTTATGTGTTTGTGTTTCCCAATATTTTATGTGTTGCATTGCTCTGTAATATATAATTTTCTAACAACCCTCTCACATGAACACCCTATATGGGGAAGATGATTTGATGGATTGCTAGAGTGGAGATAAGTATTTTTCTAAAATAGACTTGAAGACTAGAAACCATAAAATAAGGATAAGAGAAGGAGATGAATGAAAAATCCATTCAACACGGAAAAATGTACTTTATGAATGGATCGTAATTCCATTTGGGATAACAAATGGTATCGAGCACTTTTATGAAGTTAATGAATGAAGTGCTAAGATATTTCAAAGGAAAGTATGTTATTTCTTATCTTAATGATATGTTAATATGTAGTGAATCAAAGGGATATAATCTTAGACATCTCATATTGGTTTAAAATAAATTGTAGAAAGAAAATTTATTAATCAATCTAAAAGGGTGTACTTTTATGAGCACCAGCCTTGTGCATTTAGGTTTTGTTATATATGGATCGAGAGAATATTCCAGCTATTATAAAAGGGACTACACCAAAGAGTATTTTTGAGATAAGAACTTTTCATGAGTTAGATAGCTTTTATAGGGAATTTATCATAAATTCAGTGGAATATGTGATATGATTATAAAAACCATTGAGAAAACTAAAAAATCATTCTAGTTGACTAGAGTAGCTGAAAATTTTCCAATTACTTCAGAAAAATATTACAAAACAACCTATTCTAGAATTACCATACTTTAGTAATATTTTTCAAGTAAAATGTGATGTTAAGATAATTAACATAATTCTTGTATTAAGTTAGGAAGATAAATTGATTGCTTATTTTAGTGAAAAATTAATGAGGCTAAATAGAAATACCCGTCTTATGATAAGGATTTTCATGTAATTTTTCAAGCATTGAAGAAATCGAGACACTACTTAATGCATAAATAAATTGTCATTCATATTCATAGCCATGCCTTGCAATTTATTAATATTCAAACTAAGATGAATTAGAAGCATGTCAAAGGTGTTATTTTTTACATAATTTTAATTTTAGTATAAAACATAAAAATGGACAATCTAATAAGGTTGCAAATTCTTTATATACGAGAAGTTTGTTCCTGCAATAATCTCAAGTGAATATCTTGGGATATGATATTCTAAAGGAAATGTACAAGGAAGGTGCATATTTCAAGGAATCTTATGAATTATGTTAGAATATCATAATAAGGGGCAAAGTTCCATCTATAGATTATCTATAGATTATATGATATAGGAAGAATTCCTATTCAAAGGCGGCTAGTTATGCATTCCAAAATGTTCAATGAAGCGAAATTTGTTAAAGGATAAACAATGTAGAGGATTAATAAGACGTTTTGGGAAAGATAAAGATTTTGTCAATTAAATGCATATAATTTTTGGCCAAGTGTGCACACAAACGTAAAGAGGTTTGTTGAAATATGCAAGGTATGTCAATGTGTAAAGATAAAGAGAACCATAATACTAAATTGTATCAACCATTTCCAATTTGAGGCAAACCATGAGATTTAATGAGTGTAAGCGGATTGTTTAAAACTCTAAGGGTAATGATTTGATTTTTTTATTGTGGCTGATAGATTTTATAAAATGACACATTTTAAATGTTGGAGTAAGAAAAATGATTCTATTAAAATGTTAAAGAATTTTCCTCAAAAGAAGTAATCAAAATTACATGGATTGCAAAAAAATGAATTGCAAAAAATTATTATTCTAGGAGAGACACTAAACTTATTGGTAATTTTTTTAATAACCCTATTGGAAACACCAACAACCAATCTCAAATTTAGTTCAACATAATACCATCAAAGCAAAAAACAAATAAAAGTGGTGAACAAGAGTCTTGAAAACATGTTGAACATACGGAAGGAATGGGTTCCGAGTGCTTACACAAGTTGAATTTGCATATAATTATTCATATAGTAGATGAAAATATATATCCATTCTAGATTTTATATGGAATGCATCCCATAAGAATTTATGAGTTAAGAAATTTGGGAAAACCGGAGATGAGAATTGCGAGATGGTGAGGATTCTACAATAGCTATGTAGGAATTACATGACAAAGTCAAACAATAGCTTAAGGACATTTTAGCAAATATAAGAAAAGAGAATACTTGAAGTGAAGAGAATTGATATTTGACGTTGGGTATTTGGCATTAGAAAACACGAGGAAAGAGATGTTTTTTGAAGGAGAAGTACACTAAAATGGAATTTAAAAAGATTGTACGTAAAATTTTGAAGTTTTGTTTGAATACATATGAAATAGAGCTTCTAAGTGATATTGAAATCTCTCCAATTTTTAATTTTCCTAATTTGTACCCTTCAAAAGCAATCACATAAAACTTCAATAGATGCTCCTAGAAGTGGTGAATTTCAAACTATATAATGGGACAAATAGATACCTAAAGCACCTCAAAGTCAAATTGAATCAATCTTAGATAAGAAGCTAGAATAATTAAAAAGAGTACCTTTAGAATTTAATGAAGTGGAATGATCAACCACTTGAAGATGCCATGTGGATGACAAAAGTAGACTTTTTTCAATATGGAAGCAATATTAAGGAAATTATGAGTAGGAGACCATTCAAAAGTATTTTATGTTTGGTCATGTAATGTAGGAACATCATTTTAATTTTTATTGCTTTAAATTTGCAATATTTATAAAGGTTTCTAGTGTGTACTATGAAGACATCATCTAGTTTTTGTCATTTCCATGTCATGTAACAAAACATGATTATCTTAGTATGCGGATTGAGAGTTGAGTTATTTTAAGGATATATGGGAGATTTGTTTTATTTTATCAACATTTTGGAGGATATGAAATGATCATCACGGGGGTGAAATAAATTCCTCACATTTGTATAAACAAACCCTTTTCATACTTGTTATACGCACATGGTGAAAAAAGGAGTGTTAAAGGATAAGCATTGAATACTTTTTCTATTCACATGATATCACATATTTATAATACATTATAGTGTAGCTGGATTCCATATTCCAAGGTCTCTTGGACTCCCTAAGACTATTCAACTTCCACACCAACTTTCTTAGAGGATTAGGTATTCAACATTCCCCCCCATTAATTTGAAGGGGTATGTACGAGTCCAAGAAGATAGATGTAATACGAAATGTGACATGTATGCGAGAGAAGCACGAGATTGAATGTGCTCTCTAAAGTTTAGCATTAGGTGGCGATTTGAGTGACCACCAACACTAAAATGCTTACGTAGTTCCTAGAACTTTTCCAAATGCAGGAAGAAAGCTGGGGTCTTCTGCAGAGGAAGTGCTCCTTAATGATTTGAAGAGGAGACCTTCAACATGGAAAAGGGAGTATTAAACATGTGTATAAAAGGAAGAACCTCAGCTCTGAAAGGAGGTCTCAACCAATGGTGGTTGAAGAATGACCACCAACTACGGGAATGCTTAATGCAATTTTTGGAACTCTTCAAAAACTAGCAAGAAGCGAAGTATTCTGCTAGAGGAAGTGTCCCTAGTTCTTTCAAGAGGGAGAATATCAACTTGAAAAGGGAGGTATCAACCCCACGTATATGAGTTTAAGGTTGACCAACAATTGAAGGCATGATCGGAGTTCATCTTTGTCTTTGGCTAAAACTGCGAATGCAGTATGGAAGGTTGTGGCTCGGAGCTCACTTGATGTGGCTTTGAAGCTTGTATATGACCATCACTTCCCTCCCATGTCATATACAGAGGTGATATGATAGAGAACACTCAAGCTGCAATAATTTTTAATACTCTAGAAGAAATTTTGACATATGACTGAAATATATTCTTGGTTTTTGATTCCCATTACCAAGAAGCGATCCATCCAAGGTGAATCGTTTTTTCTTGCGAGAGGCTTATTTTTTGAAAGCATGCTAGCTGTGAAGCATGAGAGTTTTATGAGAATGCTCACATGGACGAGGATTAAAATAGTGATATTTCATATTGCTAACTAGATCACAATGTTTTCATTTTACATTTTGTTGTGGTTGTTGTGGAAGAGGGAGCGAGGATGCGAGAGAGGTGAAGATACACCATCATGAAGAAACCCAACACTTTGAAATTGAATGGGCTTTGATTAATATGATGTATTAAAGGACACATCCTTTTCACATCCATGACCGAGTTTGTGCTTGTTATGGACAAGCTCTTCCCAAAGGTACGATGATTGGCTTGGGAAGTGTATGATGAATTTCTACTTCGCCTTCAAATCTTCTCTTTACTAGGGTCGGTGATTTGAATAATTTCTTTTTTGTTGATGAAATTTTGTCTCCATGTTACGAACAAAAACATGTTCAAAATGACAACTCTTCTATTGAATCTCATCTCGTTGTAGCCGTGACTCAAGCTGCAAAAATTAAATCTTGTCATGTGCATCTTGTAAACATGCTTGAATATCGAGAAAGGGTGTCCTTGTCGTTTTTTAAGCTCGTAATTTTAGTGGTAGACAGCCATTAGAGTTCTCAACAACTCTAATAAATGATCAATGTTAGCCATTTTTTAAAACAAATGAAGTGTGTTGAATTATGTTGTTGAAGCTCAAGTTATTGATACAATGTCAAAATAATAACTTTCTCCCTTCTTCTCAAGAATTGGAAACATGGGCCAATGGTTTCCAAAGTTTGTTGCTTTCACCTATCTAATAAAATTTGCACATTGAACTATAATGTAAATTGACATAGATATAAAGATTTCTATTCCCACTATAAGAACTCAACATGGCTATGAAACGACTAGATGGTGTTATAACTTTGGCTAAGGGAACCAAAGATATCATCAACTTAGGTATGTAGAAAAGTACCAATCCCACGGGAACCTAGCTTCCCTTTTGGAGGATTGTTTTCTTTGCCTTAGTCTCGGCAGGAATCTGAGTTATTTCGTGATTATCTTAAACAAATCAGAGAAGAGACTAGCGGAAAATTACTGAAATGTGCATATCAACCTAATGGGGCCCCTAACAAATGGTGTCTTTCTTTTTCGAAGAGAAAGTTCATGAATATTGTATTTCTTGAAAGGGTTGTGTAAGAATTTGAAGGAATCCAAAGTGTGATTTGATTGAAAAATAAACTTTTGGATACTTTATAGCTGTTTGTTTCTAAAATCATTCAAATACCTGCATAACCTCGGTTGAAACCTGTGCTGAGTGTTTCGGTTGTGTATGGAAGACCACGGAATTTGTATTTCAGAGCATTGAAAACTTTACCTTACATCTATTTCTATATGTCAAAAAATTTATTGAAAACTTCAGCCAACGACCGATGGTGTTAAGATGCCATCTCATATGGTGAGAAGTCGCAATATATATGTTGAAAACAAATGGGAAGTCAGAAGTTTGAATCTGGCCACCAAGATGTTGTCAGTTTGAAACACATAGCTCTTCTACCATGGTGTGTTAATCTAATCACTATGACTGTGTCGCAAAACCTATGAGAATATATTTTCTTAAATGATTCCTCAAGAATAAACCTTTTGGTGCCGATGTGTTCAAAAACTATAATAAACCTTCCGGTGATTAGGAAAAAGGTAAAAAAGCCTCAGGAAATTATTTGCATATGCCATGGGCTTTACATTAGCATGTGGCACAACAGAAGGATTCCCACAATCCCATTCTCAATCTCCTCACCTTCCCTCAATGTGGGGCTTGTAATACCACCTGACGAATCGATTCCCACAATCCCATTCTCATATAACAACATCCACCATGTGTCGATCGATCTATCAACCTTTTTTATTTCAACGTGCTCATCATTTGAATCATGCAGTAAGTCAATGTTCCTACCTATCATTTATCTCACTCACCTCTTCTCCCCCGGCATGGGTCGGTTGGTATGAAGGAAATGGTGAGAGTTACAATGAATGGGGTTCTTCTCCTCGCCCAATAGAAGAATACCAGGAACCGTCTCCCTACGATTATTTTGAGGGCAAAGAAATGCAACGGCAACATTAATTGCATGATTCGGAAAGAGAACACCACATTCACAACTTGGAAGAGATCTAATAGCGCAAACATACTTGACTTTCCTGGAAAAATTAAGAGAAATTGGTCCAACGGATTGTGGGAAGTTATTGCAGCAAGAATATAGATGACATAATTCACTCTGAGGTAAATGTAACATTTCTGCAACGTTTCTGCAGGAAGGACAATGCCGAAGGTAGACAAGACAACTAAAATAGTGCACAAAGGGTCAAACATTTAATGGTCAAGTGGCAGAGAACCTAGACGCATATGGTGAAGACAAGAGTATTAAATGATAAGCATTGAATAATTTTTCTATTCACATGATATAAGTATTTGTAATACATTGTAGTGATTGTTGGATTCCATATTCCAAAGTTTCTTGGACTCCATAAGATTATTCAACTTCCACACCAACCCTTAAAAGATTAGGTGTCCAACCATACTCAAAACATTAATTAAAAAAAAATTAAATAAATTGAGAGTAAGAAACAATGTGTATGAAAATGTGATATTTTTAAAGTGTTAATGAATACAATATATTTTTATAGACCTATTTTTTATGTGAAAACTCTCCTTTTTAATTCAATTTTAAAATTAGTCCTATATAGAGAATGTGGCCTATCTCCGTGTGTGATTTTGTGTGAATTTCCCTAGACCATGTGTGATCCAGGGTGAATTTATGGAGTAAATTGTAGGTGGATGAGTTATCTTATGTTTTTTTGATGAAAGAGGGGTGATTGATTGAGTAGATCGAAGAGCGGGTCAAAATAAAAATTATAGATTATGTAGGCATTAAGACTCAAATATAATACATATTCTTCTTTGCCAATGAATCCATACATAAGTTAAGGAATCAAGATAGTTTCTTATTTTGAAATCAATGGTTTCTAACTCTCCAACTTTAATTCAAAAAATAAAATATCTAAAAAATTTCATAAACTTACTAGGATCTTTGTTAGTCCGGATCGAGGGTTCCATAGAAAGGGTTTAATATTTAGATTTTTGGTTAAAGTCTCGATAAAGGTGTTCCATAACAAGGTTTTCATATTTGGAATTTTGGAAAGGCATATGTATCTAGATATCTAAACTTATTCAAAAGTCACATTCAGAAAGAAATTTTTCGGATTCCCGGACTTCCAAATTCGAATAAACAAAGGATTTCATCACTAAAGGTTGCTTCCACCTCTATGTTTTCCCATGACTTAACAAAGTAAGAACTCTAAATTTGAGATTATTTGGCCTAAAATAACACCTTTTTTATCATCCATAAGGAAATATTTTTGCCTCCGGATACTATTCGACATCTAAATTATTTTTACTATGTATTTGTACTTCTCAAGATCCCTCCATCTAGATCCGGAAATTTTCTAATTCGGGAGAAAAAGTATTCATGGATTCTAGATCCTAGAAACATCTAGAATTTATCAAAATATGAGGAAAAGGTTTTCCAAAGGATGAAAATGGAGAATATTTGGAAGGTTTTATGTTTTAATTGATATATCAAACACTCTAGACTTTGTCCATTGATGGGGAAAAGACTATTAAGAATGGAAAATCTCATCACAAATAAAATTGTTTTACTAAATGAATTTTCTAGTCATGTAGAAAGTGAAACAATATACCCTGAAAGGAGGCTTGAATTGGAAAAAATTTGAATTGAAAGATGTTTATTAAGAAGTACATGATATGTGAAGTAAGAACACCGAGTGAGTAAAATAATGTTTAGCTTAAGGTAAGCTATAAAAAATTGTGGGGGAGATAAAATTCACCAGCAATGATTAAAGTTTGAGTTTAGTAACTTCCTACATATTGGCAACAACTCTAGAATGAAAGCCTTTGATCTCTCTTCTTCAAATTGGATGTATAGAAATGATTAAAGAGTGATTGGGATAACTTATTGGCTAATGGGAAATTTGTATCTATGGAATTGTTTTTGAAAAAACCACTTGCATATAGTTCTTGTTACTAAAACAACACACAAGCATCCATTAAATTATAGAACCCCTCATCAAGTCTCGGTAGCACAACATGATTGAGGATGAGCCTCGTTAGTAAGAGGACCTAAGATTAAACCTCATGGGGGGGTGGTTGTGCCTGTGCTAGGGGACAGAGACATGCTAAAAAAATTAATTTAGGTAAGGGCTGGTGTGGCCTAGGCCGAGTGCGATCCACTGGGTGACTTTGACGATTAGATTCCCCTCGGTCGCGATATCTCAAGCCACGGGTCAAGCCTGTGGGACCACGAACACTTTGACGAAACATTTTATTTTATTTTATATAACCCCTTTATTTCCACTTACGGATAGAAAAAACGACATAAAAAAATAAATAATCCAAACATAGACCTTAGAAGTTAAAATAGAAAACCAAATAGGAAAACCATCATTCGATTAGCTTCAATCAAGTCTCTTTATTATTTAGAAATGGGTAGGTTATAGGATTTCTAGTTCATCTTTTATTCTCCTTTATGGAAGCGGGGTATCCTACTTCATTCCCAACCCCTGAACCCATTTTCCCTTTTTGAAGAAATAGGATATATGAGACTAGGATAGATGGAAGGATAGATGGAAAGTAAAGTTTCCCAAACCCTTCAAATTATCCTATTCTCCTCTTTCTTTTGTTTTTTTAATGTGGAAAATGGATAATGTAGGCTTTTATATAGTATTAATACATCATTTTTTTCCTCATGTCTTTTAGTTGATAGTAACTTTCATGCATAGGAAAGATGTTGGTTGTGATGGCATGAAGCCCTTCATGCTAACTAAGCTAGTGTCTAGCATCCATAATCTCAAACCTTGTTGGTGAAAATAATCTTAGAGCCCATGTTGTAGCCATTTTTTCTTATTCAAACCCAATTCAAATCAATTTTAATATGTTTATTTTACCAAAATATTACATTGCAACTTTATTTCTTAATTAGCTTTCCTAGAGACCTTTATAGAATAATCCTCTTTTGTAAAGCTCTAGGGGCCCACTATGTGACCTTATTACACTAAGATGCATGCTCATAAGAAAATCTATCCATCCCTACATCCTCATCAAAGGTTGTGGAACATATAAATGCATCAATGCAAGTGTATGTATGATTTGTGCTTAACTTTGATATCATTATGTGACAATGATATTCATGTTGTTAGGTACAAAATGTTGTCACTCTCTAAAAAGTAACGTTTTCTATCTTCACGGGGTCTTCATTCAATGAACCTATGACATATCACATGTGTTCATGACATAATAAACAATGTCCTTAATTTGAATAAATATTGGAAAATACTTCAATCACATTATTTAACCCCTATCAATACAAACCCAATACACCTTCCCAATTAAAAAAAACCCATACATTCACTAGATATTGTAGGTATCCATTTTTTTCATTAAATTTTTTTATACCAAGTTTATATTTTTTCATTAACTTTTGAACTCCATTACCTACCGGTATTAAAACTCTTTAGCTCCCTTTATATAGTTCAATATATCATGTCATTTTTTCCCCAATATATATCCCACGATACAAATGCAATTACTATGTTATTTCTCCCCCGAGTGAAGCTCCGGTGTCCATTTTGTTGGCAAAATTTAATTTTAGCATTCATGCACATAATTTCATCTATTTAACTATATGTATAATAAAATAAAATAATATTTTCAGATTGATATTTTAAAAAAATGAGGAGAAAAAAATCCTATATATCAATGTAACAAATTAACCTTGGATCTATACGTGCCTATAAAGATCAAATTTCAAATTTACAAATTGATCGTTCCTCAATTGCAAACTCACAATCGTTATCGTTCCTAAAATATTTACGCAATAAAAAAACGTTTACATTACAAGACATGCTTTGAGCCAAGAGCCTCGTTCCTCAATTGCAAACTCACAATCGTTATCGTTCCTCAAATCTTTAGGCATTAAAAAAAAGTTTACATTATAAGACATGCTTTGAGCCGAATGTCTCATTCTACAATGTAGTGTGAAGACCATGTGCAAGTATGTCTATGTTCAATTTGTAGTTATCACATGTCTTTTTAAATTAAAAATAGAATATTTTGTAAATAGAAAAGCAATGTCGACTATAACCAACATAGATCAACACACATTAAAATGGTTTTTTTGTTATTAATGTACTTCAAGTATACGTCAAAATATATGTTTTTGGGCTCCATGTTATGACAACCCATGACATTTGAAATTTCATATATACATATATAGGAAAAATGTTAAAATAAAATATTTTAATGTTATATATATTAAAATATCTAATGTCTGTTATGAATAAAATATTTTAATATGAATTGATATAGAAGTATATATATATATATATATATATATATATATATATATATATATATATATATATAAAAGAAATCGATGCACATTTTCGTGTAAAATATTTTATATATTGTTTTAAAAAGTATGTATATGTCATATAAATATATTGAAAAAAATAAGTTTTTATTGGGTTGAGAGGCACTTATGGGGGTAGATCTAACTTAAAAACCTAGCTGTAAACACGTAAACATTTAACGTTTTTAATCTAATGCCGATTCTATTTAAAAATCAATCTAAATTATTATTATTATGTATAAACACAATATAAATTTAAAATGCGAAGAGAACACTAAAAAAAAGGTATGGAAATAAATAAACTAGAGGTATGGTAAATGCATAAAAATATAAATAAAATAGAAGTATGGTAAATAAATAAAACCTCTTTTTATATTTACTCCATAAACCTCTGTATATTTACAAAAAATTTGAAAATAAAATTTTATTTAGGTGAAATCTCTTAGTCAAATACCATGGGACAAATGATTATTAATACCATGGGTCTCTCGGCTCGATTCAGTGGACTTTTCCCCTCCTCTAGGGTTTTTAACCCGCCAAATACTAGTGTATTGATCACATGATTTGTTTGTGAGTGGTGACCTTTGATGTTTGATCTAAAGAACTTACCCTATAAATTCCTACATGGTATGCGAGCCTATTTGAAGGCTGCATCTGTTGTTGGTCCAAATCCGAAGCCGGTTTTGATTGTATGCGACTACCATTTTTTGGATCTAGTGTTTCTCGATCACTTTTCGAGCTGAGGGAATTGCTCTGTTGTGTCCGAGACCCTGCGTTCTAGTGAGGAACCACTTTCGTTTCATATGAAAATGTTTCTATTTTCTCTAGCTATGCCATTTTAGATCTCGAGATATAAAGTATGCAGGATATATTTATTTATCCCTGCTTGTTTTCGGTTTATAGTCAATTTTTTTATTATTGGATCTACACCCTCTTCTTTGTGTATGCTCTTTTCTCCGCGCTGCAGCACGTCTAGAAAACCAGAAACATAAATATGAGATTTTTATCCTAGGTATTCTTTCCCCCACGACTTTGTGTGATTTCAATAAATCTGAGCTATGAGAAAAAATATTTAGTTTCCGGTCGGACTAGCGGATTTGTTTTTGTTTGCGTGTGTACGTATTTTTGTGAGGGAAAAGAGCATGCACCAAAGAGAAAAAAAACTCCTTTCTCCTATCCAACAATTATTAAATCTTTTAACTCGCTCACTTGGTCTAAGGTTACTTTGTGAGAATAGAGGTCTTGGGTTCAAATCTCTTTGTCAAGTTACTTTTTCTATTATTACTTTATGTAATAATGTTTCTCATCCATTATAAAAAGTGATTCTCTTACACTCTAAAGTCACTTTATCTTTTATTTAAGTTACGATCTACTTGGTCATTAGTTCATAAAGTAAAATTGTAAAAGTGACTCTCACTTATTTTTAAAAGTGGGTCACATAAAGGAGTAAATTTTATTTTTTTAAATGAGCTTATTACGGTAATTTTGGAAGGGGAGGGTGGGGGGGGAATTTTTTAAGTACAAATTCATCATCAAATTTCAACCTATCACGTGACTATTTGGCATCTACTTCAACATTTCTTCAAAAAATCTTAACTTCTTCATCCGTATAGCGTTTTCGGAGTCGTAATCGACCTAATTTTTTGAGATCTTTCCATTGATGCAGTTAGTTTCAATCTTCACAACTTCAATTTTTTAAAAATGGAAAGTGCATGCTGCCTGAGTTATTCTTAACAACGCCAATTATTTTAAATGGATATCCTACATGGTAGACTTACTTAGAAGTAAAGGGCTTTATAGAATAGCCTTAGGGCTAAAATCTAAACCTACTGATGAAGATAAAAAGATCAAATGGGAAAATAAACAAGATCAAGCACGAGGGTTGATAGGAATGTCCATTTCTCAAGATCTTAGATTTCATATCCAAGAAATTGACTCCCCCTGATGAAGATATGGAAAAAAGCTATATCTTTTTTTGGAATTCAAAATGAAATAAGGGCCCACTAGCTTGAAAATGTAGTTGCTTACTTTGGACCCCAATAATTTCTCCTCTATTGAAATATTTTTGTCCAAATTCAAGACCCTTAGACTTCTCCAGAATTTTGTGAGGTCAAAAAGGAAAGGTGGAGTCTTATCTATTCCATTATTGCTAAGTTATGCCATGCATACTCTAGTCTTTGTTTCACCTTCCATTCCACTAGAGAAGCTTGCATTTCTCAAGGAACACCCTACACGTCCTCCTCTTTTGACGCCTTTCACAATTCTTTGATAATATAATATTAATATTGGAAACTCTTCAAAAAGCCTTAAGAGCCTAGTATCAACCAAATCCAAAGAATCCTAATAAGTATCATCCTAAAAAGAATGATCCTAACCACACGAGGTGTTAAGAAATATCAACCAAAAATCTAAAAGAAACTCAAAAAGCGTGGAAAATAAATACAAAGGGAAGAAGACGGATAGACATTGAGAAAATTTTGTACTCGTGATGTGACACGTAGAGTCAAAATGTTTTAAGAAGATGGAAGCCTTGGAGCCGGCAGTGAATAAGCACTGAGATCGATTTTGGGAACTCTTCAACTTCATCTTTGGGAATGAAACTTTCTACATATGGTTATCGAGCATCAAGCTCGGGTTATGCATTGAATGTATCTTCTTCTTCTCATTCTCATCGGTGGATCATTGATGCTAGAACCTCTTACCACATGGCCAATGTTGTGAAACTAGCTCCAAAAGAGAAGAAAGAGTATCAACGCCTTAGAAATAAGCCACTTCGAGGGCAACCTCCAATACATTACATGAATGAAAAAGTCTTGGATGATTCAAATTACAAAACCTCCTTTCTATATGTAGGAGTCCATGGGGCCATAATGTAATTCTAGTGGGGCCACAATGTAATCCTAACCGACCTAACAATAATAATTTAAGGGCACAATAATAACAATATAGGGGGTTACAAGGGAGTACGATAATAACAATAAAGGGGGTTACACTAACAACGATAAGGGACTATACTAGTAACATAAGGACCTAACATGCCCTCTCCTTCAAAAAAGTGTTGTCCTCAACGCTTGAGTAGCTATAGGTGCTTCAGTATAAAATTCTCATCCTCCCATGTAGAATCTTCGGTGGGTAAGTTCTTCCACTTGATGAGATACTGCGAAATTGATCGATTCCGTAGCTATCGAGTTCTTGTTTACAGTAACCGCTTCGAGGTTCCAATATGATTTTTCCTTCCTCATCGAGTTACGGCAATATTTTTTGAGCTGGAAGATTTTCACTCTCTAACCCTTCTAGCACAGCATGAAACATGGAAAATTGGATGTACTCGTGAAGAAGCAGAGCTCAATTTGCTGCATAGTACCAATCTTTTGCAACACCTTGTAAGGACCATAGTACTGGCGATAATTTTATTATCCTTCTTAGCTTGCTTGAGGGACATTTTTTTGTATGGTTGTGCTAGTAAAAATACCAGTCCCTACATCAAAACTTCTCTCGTTGCTGATGTTGATCTGCTGTTGTTTCATTCGATTTTGTGCCAAATCGTTGTCCTTTAAGAGTTTGAGAACTTCTTGTTGATGCTTGATGTGATCTTCCACTTTTTGAACCTTCGAATTTTCTCTTAAAGATGATGTGATGGATGGTGGATGACATCCATAAAGTGCCATAAATGGGGTCATTTTTGCTGCAGTATGGAAGGAAGTGTTATACCACCATTCGGCTAGAGGTAACCACTTGACCCATTGTGTTTGTTTATTATATACAAAACAAAAAAGATATCCTTCAAAACATTTATTTACTATCTCAAATTGACCACTCGGATTGAGGATGATAAGATGAGCTATGAGCTAATTGAGTACCCAAACGAGAAAATAACTCCGATCCAAAAGAAATTTCCGTGTAAAAATGGGATCTATGTCGCTCCATGCCAAACCCTTGGGTTTCCATGTAGCTTTTGAATTGTGTCCATAAATGTGTGGCTACGTTGTACTTGCTTTAAATGGATGAGATAATGCACAAAAGTGTGCATACTTGGTAATTCTATCAACTACCACCATGATGACACTCTTTCCTTCGGACTTAGGTAAACTAGTGATAAAATTCATTGAAATCTCCTCCCAACGTTGACTTGGAATGGATAAAGGTTGTAGAAGACCCGAGGTCTTAATTGTCTCAACTTTGATCTGCATTGTGAAACAAACATTCAGCCACAAAATTTTGAATATCGATTTAAGGCCATCCCAAAAAAATTCTTTCTTCACCCCATGGTATGTTTTTTAAAAATCCGAGTGTCCTCCTAAGGAGAAGTGTGCAATTCACAAAAGAATCTTTTGTTTTAGTTTGGAATTATTACAAAGATATAAGCAATCTTTGTACCATAAGGAATCATTTTTCCAACTAAATGTATCAGATGTACTAGGATCTTGTTGCAACTTTTGAATGAGTGTCCACACTTCTTCGTCCTTCTTCCATTCATCTCTTGCTTTGGTTATCCAATTTGGTTGGATACTAGAAATGGCACAAAAAAATGTTTCCACCTCTTCATTCTTTCTTGAGAGTGCATACGCAACAAAATTTAGCTTCCCTTTTTTGTATATTATTTCAAATTCATAACCCAACATCTTTGTGACCCATTTTTTGATGCTCTTCGAATATAGTATTTGTTCCAAAAAGTGTTTAAGACTATCATGATCAGTTTTTACCTTGAAGTGTCTTCCCATTAGGTAAGTTCTCCATTTCTTTAGTGCATGCGTATTGCTAACATTTTCTTCTCATAAATAGGTTTACGTAAATACTTTCCTTTTATTGGACAACTTTCCAAAGCAATGGGTCTTCCTTCTTGCATTAAAACAACACCAATTCCATTTCTGAGGCATCACATTCCACATAAAGGTTTTTGTGAAGTATGGCATGTAAGATGGTGCTAGGCACATCATGCTTTAGATGTTCAGAGGCCTTAGTTGCTTGGGAGTCCATGAAAATGCATCTTTCTTCAATAATGTTGTTAGAGTGTCTTGCCTATTCTCCCATAAATTCTTAACAAACTTTCAATAATACCCTATAAACACAGAAATTCTACTTATTTGCTTTATGGTTGTGGGGATTTTCCATTCCTTAATGGCTTTAATTTTGTTGAGGGTCTACCTTAACACCCTCGTGAGATACAATATGATCCCGGATATTCCACCTCTTGTACTCCAAAGAAACATTTGGATGTTTTTGCATATAAATATTTCTCTCTGCAATAGTTTGAGCACCCATCAACATGTTGAACATGATCCTTCCAAGACCTGTTGTAGATTAGTATATCATCAAAAAATACTAGAAAAAATTTTTCCCAGGAAGGGTTTAAATGGAATTCATCGAAACCCTTGAAATGTAGAAGGTGCATTGGAAAGGCCAAAAAGGCATGAGCAAAAATTCATAATGACCCTCATGAGTTCGAAATGCTATTTTGGGAATATCTTCGATCTTCATTCTAGCTTTGATGATACCCTGACGAAGATCCAATTTGTTAAAATAAATTGCTTCTTGTAATTCATCCAATAATTCATAAATCACGACAATGGGAAATTTATCTTTAATGGTGAGCTTATTGAGCTCCCTATAATCCCAGGTGCTATATGTGCCATGATCCATCCTTCTTATGTACCAATACTAGCGAGAGAGAAAGAACTTTGACTAGGTTGAATTATACCCGCCTCTAACATTTCTACAATCATACGTTCAATTTCGCTCTTTTGGACGTAAGGATATCTATAAGGCACGATGTTTGGAGGAACACTTCACGGAATCAAATGAATAGCATGATCATGATCACGAATAGGTGGGAGTCCTTTTGGAGTTTCAAAAACCTTGGAATGATTGTCAGCAAGACTTTTTTGGGGATCTGCAAATAGATGATTTTGATGTTGGAACTTCTAGTGAGCATAATTGTGCAATTATGCCTCATTTTTCTTTCTTTAGAAGATTTGTCATGACATTAGAGCTTGTTATCTTTCACGGCTTCCTGCAATTACCCCAGTAATTCAACTTCCCTTTCCTTCTATTCCAAGAAAAGTTCTTGAAAATTAAAAGCTATCGTCCCCAAATATTGTAACCATTGTACAACTAGTACAACATCAGCACCTCCCATATGAATGGAAAGTATTGGACTATTAAATACATATTCCCCCATGGTTAGCTTGATATTATGGCATTTTCCAGAGCAATTTATAGTTCCTCCATTTGCAACCATCACTTGACATTTTGGTGCCGGGTATAGGAAAAAATTCAATTCCTTGGATACCTTACAATGAATAAAATTATGGGTACTACCCGAATCAATCAACACTATTACCTTTCTTCTTTATATGTCCTTCTATCTTGAGAGTTTGAGGAGTGGTAATTCCTGCCAATGCATTACACGATATGGTCGGACTCATTTCTTCCACTCTTGGGTTGGTTCTGAGTGTATATCCTCTTCTTGTTCATTTTCTTCTTCGTCTTCACAATCTATGTAAAATAATTTCTTCTTAGCACACTTATGACTTTAGTGTATTTTGCTATCATAAAGCCTGTAACAAGCCCTTTCGCTCTTTTTCCAATTGTTGTGGTGTCAACCTTGTAGGTTGTGAAATCTAGGAGTAGCAACACTTCCTCTTTATAGAATTGAGTGGTAGGATTCCTCTCTCGCCTATAATTTTACATTCAATTTTTTCTTGCCAACACAGAATGCCTTCTCCAATGAATCGAGGTTCCAAAACACGAACTTCATGTTGGATGTTATCCTTTAAAGTACCTATGAAGAGATCAATCTTGTGTTCCTATGGAATATCGGTTACCCTTATATTCAATTTTTTGGAAGTCCTCAATGTGCTTCCCCATTAAACCCTAGATTTATCAATTGGCTAAAGAAGGTTTTGCTCTTTGTATCCTCATATTGTGTTATCATTTCCTCAGTAAAAATTGACCACGTGACGGTTTTTTTACGGAGCAAAGCCATCGATATCGATACAAATTTATTTTGTTCTAAATGTAAAGTTGCAATACGTACCTTTTGTGTGTTTTAAAATTATGGAGATCAAAATATTGCTCCATCCGTAGTATCCATGTTACAAGATCCTTTCCATCAAACTTCCTCATATCCATTTTTTGGAATATGGGTGGTTATTCTCGCCAACATTAGATTTTATGAAATCATGATTAACATTTATTTTTTCTCATCATGAGTTTCCTCCACTATATTTTCACCATTAGGGAAAAAATTCTTGTATCAACTTTTGTCAAACCTTCCATGTCTACTTTTAGATCATTCTTCATGTTTTCCATTTTAGATTCCATGCCATTTCCATGCCATCTATCTTAGATTCTATGCCATTCTTCAAACCATCCATCTTAGATTCCATGCCTTTATTCAAACCATCCATCTTAGATTCCCGCTTTCTTTCAAACTATCCATCTTAGTTTCCATGCCTTTCTTTAAAACTTCCATGTCATTTTTTTGTTTGCTCTTTCGCTTTTGACGAAATTTGTTGCACTTGCTCTTGTAATTTTGATATGTCATTTGCCATTCTTCGTCTTCATGAGTCATAGCAAAGCCTTATAAAGGATTAATGGGTGTTTAATTCTTTTTAGGGGCCATTTAGAATCCAATACGTATCTATTCTACAATATGCCCTTGAAATCAATTCAACTTGATTCTTCAAACAAGCACTTATGTAATTCGGACATACACACACCTTTTACTTGCTTTTGAGGAGCTCGATATTGAAATTGAATTATCTCTATAATTATGGATCCTCAATATCTGAAATTCAACCCTACATTATCCCTACGACTTCTTTCAAATCTTGACGAGTTTGATCTATTTTTTATTCTTCAAGGCAAGGTTATGTTCAATCTCCCACCATGACCCAATTTTGAATCTGCAGTTGATGAGCGCACTTGTACGACTTGCCACATGTCATTGTTTCCTACTTTGGTTTTAAAATTGATAGATCAAATACTAAATTTACGTGCACTTTTGGCCACTTTTTACAGCATTCCAATCTAATTCTTAGAGAGAGAGCTATGAAGATTTCCCCACGATCACCTCATTGAGATGAAATTTAGAAGCCTAAAAGCCCTAACTTCCACGGCTCATATCTGCGAAAATATTGCAAACCAATATATGAATTTTTTTTGACAATTTTCCTCAATATGTGGCTTCGTATTCTAAAAATTTCAGCATCAACCTTCGTAGAAAAAAATTTATTACAGAAAAATACCGATGACACAGTTTAGGTTAAATTCGGGAGCACTGCAAAATGACCTAAATTGCACGTGAGATCATATCTCCGAAAATATTGCGAACCAAGCTCCGAAATGTTTTGAATATATTCCTCAAGATCTTGGCTTCACACCCAAAAAATTTCAGATTACGAACCTTCTTAGAAAAAAAAGTTATAGCGAAACTTCCACGGCTGACTGTTTGGAGGCAGTGAAACCTTAGAATCTTAAAGCTCGATGCAAATGTTGTGAAACCGGCTCCAAAAAGAGAAAAGAGATATCAACGCCTTAGAAACAAGCCACTTCGAGGGGGAAACCTCCAATACATTACATGAATGAAAAATTCTTGGATGATTCAAATTACAAAACCTCCCTTTCTATATATAGGAGTCCATGGGGCCATAATGTAATCTTAGTGGGGCATATGTAATCCTAGCCGACCTAACAATAATAATTTAAGGGCATAATAACAATATGGGGGTTACAAGGGTACAATAATAACAATAATGGGGTTACACTAGCAACAATAAGGGACTATACTAGTAACATAGGGACCTAACATAAAAAATAAAGCCATGTTTTCTTCTTTAAATGATTGTAACACCAAAAATATTTATGTTGGTGATGATATATCTCTTAGTGTTGTAGGGTATGGAACCATTCATCTAGATAATTATCGCTTTAATGATGTATTATGTGTTCCTACCTTGTCTTGTAACCTTCTATTTGTTTATTAGATAACTCATTCGAGTGAAGGGAAAACCGTATAATTCTCTCTCATGGTGCTTGTAATAAAGGACCTCGGATATCCTAGACATATTTTTAATTCTTGACATTGTTGATGACTCCACAAGGTTGTATAATTTGGACAAATTTGGGTCATCATGTCTTCCCTCCATTTTTGTTTCTCATAATGATGAAGTGAGAAACACGTAGTGATTTGGTCACTTAAGCTATCTCTTTCTTGAAACTCTATGTAAAGAAATATGGTGACAATTATTCCTATAGTATCTTTTTTTGAGATGGTGTTTGTTCCGATGTGTGTACTTTGAAAACATCATTGGGGTAGTTTTGACAAACGTGCCTCTTGGCACATTTAAGCCCCTTTGCGCTTGTGAAAAATGATTTATGTGGTCCACTTCAGGTTTTCTTTCTCTAGGTACAAGTACTTCTTAAATTTCATTGATGATTTTTCTAGATGTACTTGGATATACTCTTAAAACTCAAGAGCTCAAGTTTTTAAAATTTTCTTGGCCTTTAGAGGCCTCGAGTTGAAAACAATTTGGACATCAATTTCTTAAGTTAATATGCGAAAATGGAGGATAATATGTTAACAAACAAATTTATGAAATTTTTCAGCTGAGCATAGAATTCAATTGAAACATAATGTTTGTATACTCCACAACAGAAATGGTGTGTGTGAAAGGAAGAATCACACTCTAAAAGACGTGGCACTGTATGCTTCAATCTAAAGGACTTAGTCTTAATTTTGGGAGGGCGGAAGAAATTACCTATGCGAATTACACAATCAACCCGCACCTCCTACAAAGGTTTTTAAAGAATATCACTCCCGGGAAGCATGGAGTTCAGATCAAACTTGAGATGTAAGTCACTTTTGCATGTTTTTCGAAGTGAATCTTGGGCCCATATTCCGTATGAAATATAAAGCCTTTAGAACTGAGAATGAAAAATGTATTTTTGTTGGATATTCGGAATATTTCAAAGGATATATACTTGTTAACACAAATCCAAAAATGTAATCATTAGATGCAGCAAAATTTGATGAAAATATATCGGCCCATGAGCCTAGTTCGATGGGTGTGCCACCTTTGGCCTCCGAGCACGATTCGGCATATGTGCCACCTCTCTCATCTCTTCTACTTCGACAACATTCCTTCTACTTGATAATGACAACGAGGATGATAATCCTCCTCCACCTCTCAGATCTTCTTGGATCAAAATTTCCAAAATGGGTCAGCTGCTTGGGATGCAACGGAGTTCTCTTACGAGTAAAACCCTCTAGATCAACATCGTACAGTGTTCTCATATCGACAAAGCCTCTTCTTTATTGGCTCAAGGTTCCAAAAAATTATGATCCAGTTCCTCTTGAATAATCTTAAGGTCATATAAATTGGGATGCGACTATGAATGAAGAATATCATTCCTTATTGGCGCAACGATACTTGGGATCTTGTTTCTCTTCAAAGGGAAGAAAACTTGTCAGCTGTAAATGCTGTTTACAAAACAAAGTTTGGACTAGATGGAAAAGTGGATAAAAAAAAGCTCATCTTGTTGCTCAAGATTTTCTCAAATTGAAGGAATTGACTATGCTAAAACACCTTCTCCACGGCTTCCAATAATAATTCGATCGGCCTTTGTTCTTTCCCTTGTTGCCTCCTTTAAATGGGATGTCCATCGGATGGATGTTAAATCTACCTTCTTACACGGGGACTGCATGAAGAAATCTACAGTAATGACCACACTGGCTTTATCCAAAGAATCTATCCTTGTTTGTCACCTTAATAAGTCTCTCTATGGTCTCAAACAAGCCCCTTGAGCTTGGTATGCGAAAATGGATAGCTTTCTCTTAGATAGGCTTTTCTGAGGATGTTCGTTATGACAACACTCTCTACTCCAGAAAGTGGGTAAGTCCATAATCATCCTTGTTCTTTATGTTGATGATCTTATCCCTGCTTAGTAGTGATCCCAACAATATAAACCATGTGAATTCTAGCCTCAAGAAAGTTTGAAAATGACGGACTTAGGAAACTTGCATTATTTCCTCGGTTTTTAAGTCTTGCAATTCCAAAGAAGAGTATTACCCTTTCTCGGTCCAAGTATGTCTATGATCTTCTATGCCACTTTCACATGGAAGACAGACACAGCTAGCCCCTTCTCCCTTTGAGGTCTAAGAGAGTCATCAGCGTTTAGTCACTTGTACTCGAGGTTGATGCTACCTTATCACTCTCAACTTGTTGGTGAGTTTTTGTATCTAAACCATACCCATCCCGACCTTTCCTTTGTCGTTGGTCTTGTTGTCCGATTTATGCACAAACCTCTATGAAATTCTATTACAGAAACTAAAATAATACTTAATATATTCGGTACAATTTAGTTCGAGATTCATTCGATATAGGAGCATCTCTATTGTTGGTTGATTTCACGATTTTGGTTGGGTTCGGTGACCACGATGATCAAAAGTATCTTCGTGCGGAGTTATATATTTATTGTTGGTTTAGGACCTATTACATGGTATTTTCAAAAGCAAAGTGCCATCTCTCCTTGTTCGACGAAGCGAAAGTATCATGTGATGTTGTTGAAGCCAACAGAAGAAGACATGTGGCTTCGTTAGATCTTGTCTCAATGCGGTCTTCATCGACAACATGCAACTACACTTTGCAGTGTGATATCGAGTTCCATTCAACTGTGAAGAAAATACAGTTCATCGTCAGCATAGCAAACACACGTGCAGATACACATGCAATTACAAAAAGCTCATTCATGATTACATAAGTGCACCATTGTTCAACCAAAGATCAATTTGTTGATGTCTTTACAAAAGGCTCTCACGGAGAAGAAAGTTTACCTAACTTTGATCAGTGCTTGGAGTTTAGGAAAGTTATCATTAAGGGGGATATGCACAATGCCCCTTCCTTCTCCTACTATGCCACCTTTGTAAACTCTTTAATCCTATCCCAATTTGTTCTTAACAGAGAAATTAGGATATTCGTCACATGGAAATAGTTAAGTATAACTTGTTCTAGCATAAAGTTAGGTAAAGTGTATTTCTTTAGTATGCAATTTTGTAACCTATAATCGAGAGTTCATTCTCTCCTGGGTCATTTACCTGACACTATGGATCCCAGTGACATAACACCCGATTGGTACATAACCTCTATTTAAAGAGCATGGAGGTCATTTTATGCAGTGACCATTTATGAGAGAAGCTTATGTAAATTTTTATCTCTTTATATTAATAAATTGACTGAAATAGGTCGTGTTAGCTCACGTCGTGTTACCACTTCGCAAGTTTCTAACCACATCAAATAGTGTCTGATCATGCTCCGTTTTTGACGCGATGACCTTTGGTCAGGTTTGATCTAAGGAACTTACCTTGTAAACCATTCCTATCACCTTTTTTTCACTAAACCTCTTTATATTTACAAACACTACAGAAAAGAGGTTTCATTTAGGTGAATCATGGGCCAAAATTCTTTATTAATCATGCAAAAAAAACATATTAACCCTAATATTATCTTTATTTTTATTATTAAATATAATATTCATATAAATATATTATAATATTAATATTATTAATTTAATATGATTAAAATAAGTTAAATTTTTCTATATTAATATATATTAATATATATATATATATATATAGAGGGAGAGACAGACATAGAGTGATAGAGGGTAGAGAGATACTTTAGTGAGTGGAGTATGAAAGAGAGACAGATAAACGAGAGAAGAGAGAGAAAGGAGAGAGAGAGAGAGAGAGTGAGAGTAGATAAAGGGTAAGAGAGAGATGGAAACATAAATATGGAGGTGGGAGATAGAGAGAAGGAGAGAGAGAGAGTAGTGAGAGGATTGGAGGGAAGAGAGAGAGAGCGCGTGATAGAGAGAGTGACAAGACAAAGAGAGAGAGTGTGTATGTTTAAGGGTGAGATAAACATACAAACAATGAGAGAGATGGAGACGAGAGAAAGGAGAGAGAGAGAAGATGGAGAAAGCAGAGATATAGTACATAGTTGGAGAGAGAGAGAGAGTGCGAGTTTGATAGAGAGGTGGATTTGGATGAGACGGAGGGAAGAGGAAAGACACAACGAGTGCAAAGAGTGAGAATTAGGAGAGAGAGAGTAGTGATAAGGGAGAGATGGAGAGAGAGTGTGTATGTTTGTGAGATAATGAGACAAAGAAGAAAGATAGAGAGAGGATGGGGAGAGAAGGAGAGAGAGAGAGGAATATAGATAGAGTGACGGAGAGAGAGAGAGGAGAGAGAGAGGGAGGAAGGGAGAGGATGTGAGAGAGTGGAGAGAGCAGGGAAGAAGAGGAGATGGAGTGGGAGATAGAGTGATGTAAGAAGAAATGAATAGAGAGATGAGGGTGGATAGAGAGAGGAGTGGTAAGGAATATCGAGAGAGAGGGAGAGAGGAAAATAGGAGGGAAGAGACAGAAGTAAGGGATAGGGAGAGAGAGGGGGAAGAGAGAGAGAGAAATAGATAGGGAGAGGAAAACATTTAAGTTATAGCATTCAAAAATACAATTTAAACAATATAAATTGACACATTATTTTTTGCACTCTAAAATAAGTTTACACTTGAAGAAATTTGATCCTCCTTTACTCATATTAGATTCGATCTTAAGATGGATCTATGTTTGTTCTTAATGCAATTGATAATGATTTGAAATATTAGTCCTTAGGATATGGTCCATGTTAGCGTGAGGGAGGTTTAGGGTCACACACGTTTTTGTCGTTCAAATTTCAGGGAAGACTATGCCTCTTCATGATTTCTTCAATTGAAAAGAATTTAATAATGTATTGTAGTATTGATCAGTAAGTAAACTTTAACAATGTATAAAGTGTATTGATCAATATAATGTAATAAACTTTAACAAGTTACAAAGTGCATTGATCAAATATCTTTAATTCAATGATTTTTCCAAACATATATATAATAATTAAATTAAAATAATAATAATAATAATAATAATAATTAAAAATTAAACATAGATATTATAATCCAAAAATATTGAAAATTAAAAATTAAAATATTGTCAAAACTATGGTTCTTTAAGCATAACAATTTTAAAAATAAAATAAATATTAATAAATTGGGGATTCTTTGAATGTCATAAAGTGGTTTAACGAAGCATACGAGATGTCAAAATTATTTATTACCGCCTATTCTTGATGAGATTCATTTACTTAAAACTGACACAATTTACATGGATTTCGTTTGCCATATTTTATAGGGAACGAAACCAACGAGATGACGTATTGTCTAAGAACGGTCTTAGGCAAGAGATCGGGGCTCATGGGTGATATAAGAAAGAGATGGTTTGGCGGTGTGTGTGTCGGACACCGAGACCATACTAATGGAGAGCACTCGAACTCTATTTGTTTGGACATGTTTCCATTTTATTTAGTTTTACTTTAGCATTGATATATTTCCTGAGCTTTTGTTTACTTTTACTTTCTACCTCAAACTACTCGGACATATATTTATTTCAGATTTATTGGGAACATAAAGACATATAAACTCTATATTTTATCTTATTATTTTGATAGTGTCCCCTAGTCGTTGGGAAGGGGCCGGGTGAGATGTCATCGCCACTGACATACATGGTGGTGTTTCTTTACTTATTCGGAGGCCCGCATTTTGTTGATATGATTTTGGTTGCTATACTCTCGACCATGGTATCGAGTTACTGTATATGGTTTTAGTGTTTACAGTAATATCACGATAGTTGTCTTTCTCCCGCATGTTTTTTTGTGGGATGGTTGGATATGGTTCCTTCTTCCTTAAACGGGAAAGGCCTTATATAAAGTTCTATTTTTTATTGGAAAAAATAAATTAAAAATTAAAAATCCAATTTTAAAAGTAAAATAAATATTAATAAACATTAAGACTTCAATAAATTAGTCAAAGTCACTTTGGGATTGCACTCAGTTGTCAGCACAAGCCCTAAGATGATTTGAAATTTTTGCATGTTTCCTCCTATACCCTGAGGGCCCAACCACTCTATGAGGTTTGAGATCTGTGCAGCTCTGCTAATCAGGGCCCTACTCCTCGACCAATTGTGTTAGTAGGACTTAACAATTCTAATATATATATATATATTAATAAAATTCAAAATTGTACTAAATAAATTTATTAATATTTAAGTTTTCAATAATTTATTTAATATAGTATACATATATATATATTATATTTAATATTTATTATAAATATGATTATGTTTATAACTTAAATACTTAAATTTATTAAATTTTATATAGAATGCTTTATTAGCACTTTTTAATTCAATATGGTAAAGTTGTTGTAATGTAATATTTTGTAAATATTTTAAACTAAGCCAAAATAAAATATAAATATAAATAATTAAAAATTATAATTAGAGATCAAATTACATAAAAATAAATAAATAATAATAATTATGATGATAGTAATGATTAACGTCTAATAAAGATTAGTGTTTACAAACTTAAATAAAAAATACATGATAAATAAATATATTATGATGATGACAACTTAATTAGTGTTCTAATTATATTGAAAATGTGAGATGTTATGAAAAAACAAACATGTAAGAAAATTGATTTCATCGATGAGCTTCATTTCTAGTAGGAGAACGCGTGAGCCTCATTTATCCCTAACGCATTTACAACGATTCACTTTGACATGATAATACTTTTTTCAACCATTATGAAGTGCTCGACTAGGCCTCATTTTTATCTCAACTCATTACCGACCTCTTTAAGACAACCATGAAAAAATGAGAGCAAAGACTAGATATTGTGAACAATATAATTATATACTATATAAGATGTTAGCTTAAATCATGAATTAGAAAAATCACAATCGAGCTTGATAAAGGATTCCCACCTTTCACTGGACGAGAATATAAAATTCAAATGTTTTAGAAAGGATTCTATAAACGATTACTAATCTCCAGCTTCATACGTGAATTAAATAATCACAATCTAGCTTGATAAAAGGATTCCGCACACCTTTCACGGACGGGAATATAAAAATTCCAAATGTTTTGGAAAGGATTATATAAACGATTACTACTCGCGTATTCATACTATGAATTACATAGTGATATCATGGGTTGAATATACTCACATTACTCAGCTAAAATTTTTCGTCAATCTTTCAAATATGGTTGCATGATTTTCATAAAAAATATAAGAACACACCCAAATAAATGGAATGTCTAGCAAAGTGCACTGTCACATAGCATCTGGCAAACCGAGACTTGCTTTACCTCACGTAATAATATCACTTGGAATATCGAAGGGGTTCGAGCCGAATCTGGCCACTATAATGAAAGGAAGGTGAAGAAGTTACGTGCCGTAGTAAGACACTAGTAGGATGATGAGCTATCAGTAGGAAGCTATTCACGATACATGCTAAGTGTGCGATCGTTTCGTTTCTTCGTATGGTCCTTCCACAGATTCTACAACCAACTCGAGATCATTCACCACATCACTCATTTTAGTACAATCGGGAGTCGAATCCTCAATGCGATGCGATACGATAACACAGATTGTTTCAAAGAATTATTTTGAGATTTGAGAAACTCTAATAGTCTATTCATGTGAGTATGGGATCTGTATTTAATCCATCGATATCCATTGTAGTCTTCACCCTCGTGAACATGATATTTCCCTGTTTCAACTATTTTGGAGGCCATGAGTACAGGCACAGATACACAAATGAATCACACCGAAAAGCATACATGAGATCGCCTTTTCTATTTATCACATAAACTTTAATCACTTTAAATACGGTGAATCTCAGTGAATGGTATTTATCACGACTCACTTTGCAATGACACACATATCAATCTAATCTATCACATAACCCGACTACTCAATGATCGATAACTGACTCTCTAACTACTGTACCAAATTCATATATTACAACTCAACCTACTCAACGCTACTAGCTTGTCTGAACCTTTCATGCGGGATGATATCATTAAACATCTCCCACCCTTTAATTACGACCACTAAATTGAAACATGGCTCAGCGACATCAAACGTGTGCCTATATTCAATGTCTCGACTAAGTTACAACCCCAAAGCTTCTGAAACTCAAACACCTTTTGCTAATGGCTTTGTAAATATATCAACCAATTGATCACTGAATTTGCAAAGGCTTTCAAGTGAACTTCTCCATTGCTCGAAAGTCTCAAGAAAGTGCACTCTAGTATCAATATGCTTGCTATTTTGATGAAACACACTATCCTTGAATAGTGCAGTCACACTGAGGGTGTCGTCGCAATATATTGTAGTTGATCCTTGTTGTTTTTGCTTGAATCGATCTAATATGTCTTAACCATATTGCTTGACATGTTCTTGATGTTGTTGCTACGTATGCATACGCTCATGATAGTGTCACAATAGGTTGCTTCTCAGATGCCCATGATATCACACATGAACCAGGATGAAACACATAAATGGAAGTGCTCTTTCCTATCATGCATACTACGAAAAATCACTATTTGAAAATCCAATCAAATCATCTTTTCTATACTCATACATTTCATATGCCACACATCTAGTTCTCTATCATATATTCTTAGAATTATTGCTATATATCAATGGGTGTCTTTTGAGTCTCCATGTATCGGAAATCCAAAATCACTCCTTTCATAATATCCGATCTTGTAGGTGCTGAGATACATGAGGCTACCAACCAATATTTTGAATAGAGTTGGATTGACATTTGATCCTTCATCATCCTTACTTAACTTTGTGTCTATGTTAGCCCATGCGGTCTAGCGACGGTGTTTGCAATATTTCCATCTTCAATGTACAATCCATGGTATTTATTGGAAATATAAATTAATTTTTTAAAGCTTTCTCAACTCTATGCCAAGAAAAATATTTAGTGAGACCAATATCTGTCATCTCAAATTCTTTTCATCACTGGCTACTTTAAATTCATCTAACTCAAGATCACGTGAAAAATCATGTCATCAACATATGACGATTAAAATCTATCCATCCTCATTTACCTTTGGCCATAAGCAGGCTCAATGCTACTTACGCAAAATCTATCCTTAATCATATAACTATTCTGCTATACCATGTCTCTAGGTGTTCTTTAGTCCATGAGTTTTTTCTTTTAGCAAACTTTATCTTCTTTACCTTCAACTTCATAACTTGAGGTACACACATATAACTTTCTTCTTCTGAATTGCATTCAAGAAGGTTGATTTAACATCCATGCTGATATACTTTCCACTTTTTGTGGTACGTTATGGCTATAACGCGCTCTTAAAACATCCGTGCGCCTCCGAAAGCAAAGCGTTTCTCGAAAGTCTACGTTTATTCTTTGTGACGAAAGTCAAACTTTGCTGCAAGTGTCATTCAAATGCATCAATTTCACATTCAACTTTTTCTTCTACACCCAATTTCACATCGATAGGGTGTATTAGCTTTGATCATTAACCAAATCCCATGCATCATTCTTTTCGATAGAATCAATCTCTTCGTCCGATGCGCTATGCCTAGACACCATCCCTCAAGCCCAACTGTAAAACGAAGAAGGTTGGAATGAAAAACAATGCAAAATTTGAACTAACATCGAAATCATCATAAATATCTTTGAAACTTATCATCTTTCTCTTCACGAGTTGCTTGATTCATCGTCGATGCTTCTTTGCTTGGAAAGTGTATGATGCAGTGATGTACTTGCAGATCCATGCTACTCTAACAATATTGGAGTCCTTGTTGGTGTATTTGTGTTTGGTGTTTGATCTTATGATTTTTGTTGCTTCTTTTACGCTGCATCATCGTCTTCCATCAATAAGTTTCTTGTGCATCCATTGTTTTGTCTACAATCCCATTCCATGACTTCTTGTTCTTTTGAACACACAACATCTCTGCTAATTATTGTCTTATTGACATGGTTTCTTACAATTTGGTGTACAGTTGGTGTGTCTCACTATAGCGACGAAATATGCATTTTTCACCTTGATCATCCAATTTTCCTCTTGTACGCTGAGGCACATGTGCATAGGCCACTCGTCCAAAGAAAATATGAGACATGAGATCTCCTGCATGTCTGTACCTAACCAGCTTCTTCTGATACATTCGTCACACATCTTTGTAGGAAATGCTTTTTATCACATAAACATCACATGCATGCTGCTTCTTCCCAATACTCATTAGACGAGTTTCTTGCTTTCAGCATGATTTTTTTCATGTTCATAATTGTTATGTTCTTTCTCTCTGTTACACCCATTCTCTGCGGTGTAGTATCAGGTTGTAGACTTTCTTCTAGTTCCATGTTGTTTGGAGTACTCATGGAATGCCCAGCGAATCATATTCTCCACCACGATATGACTTCCAATAGCTTAATCTGTCGATCGCTTTTGGTTTCTCTGCTAAAGGCTTTAGAATTCTTTGAAATTTGTGAAAGTTTCCACATCACTTGCTTCAAAAAGCAAAGCCCAAGTCTTTTGTTTCGCTATAGTCATCGATTAAAGTGAGGAAGTAACAACTTCCCCTATCGAATGTGTCCTCATTTGGTCCACACACGATCTCTGTATGCACCAACTCAAGTGGTTTTTCTTTGCTTTGTATGAAAATCCATTCGGAAAGAATTTCACGGTGTTTCTTTCCCAAGATGCGACACTCACATAAGTGCTAGTAGGTTCTTCGACGGGAGAGCCAATCACTGACGACCATACGTTTACTGCTTCAGCGATCTTAAACAAAAGAAAAATGAAAGTGTCCAAACCGAAATTTCCATAACCGGTACCATCATTGGAACATGAAATTGTAAAAAGAAATGGCTGACACGATCGTTGTAATTCATAATTAGAAGGGAAATATTTTTTCCTCGTCATTTTCATCTTCTGCTATCGAGTTTTTTGCTTGGGGGTTTGTCATTATATAACACATTCTTACCCCTAAAAGATAAACTTTGTATCCTTTTTATGTCAATTGACCGACACTTATCGGATTATGTTTGAGACCGGGAACCTCATATACCTCGTTTCGAGATTGTCTTTGGCTCCTCTTGAGTTGGTTAGAATGTTGACCACTCATTTTTCCATCTTACATCCATAGTCTTGTGAGTCCACAAATTTGCCTCCATCTTCATAGATTGATCCAAATTTTCAACCAAATTCTTATTTCGCCTATCATGTGTTTACTTGCAATCAGCACAATGTCTAATAGCCACACATTATTAAAAGGTTCATGCATGTTGTTGCTTGCTAGGAACATGGAGTTAGTATTCTCTGTACACTAACATTAGCTCTACGGTTTCCTTGATGATCATCTTATCTTCTTCCTGCGATCACGAGACATAGTGACCAAATTTATTGCGTGTGCTAACATCTCATCTTTGATTTGTCGAGATATTTGATTGTCATGTTGAAAGCTTACTGTTTGTTGGTGCTTCCACTTTCATGTTCATGCTCTTCTCGACCATCTCTGCGACCACCATATCTTACGCCTCGTCCTATGCCTCTCGATCTACCTCTTGCCTCAACCTCTTGAAATAGAAACTTGAATTTTCGACGAGTTTCTCAAGTGAATCCCTTATTCTGAAATGTATCCTTGCCTCATGCAATAGAAGTGATGTCATCAACTCTTCAGCTTTCATTTTTTCCAAATCTTTGGCTTCTTCTCTACGGATGCTACCACAACATCAAACTAAGTAGAAAAATATGCTGAGGACCTGCCTCAAATCCTTTGTTAGATCTTTAATTTCTTCTTCATAATGTTTTTAACTAAATTACTACAAACATGACCAGATTATGAAAGAATAGATGTCATCCATCTCCTTCATCTACGGACTTTCCAAAAAATATCTCCTGAGTGATTACCTGCAATTTAACAATATTGACTTTGACCATACCTTGATAGCTTGTCAGCGAAAGTTTCTCATGCTTCCTTTGCTTGAAGATGTGGTCATAATATTTTGGAACAACTTTGCTGAATCCTCTCTGTGAATAAGAAGCAATCCTAAGTTTTCTTTTTATTTAATATATACTTTACAAAGCTCAATAAATAACCTTGTAATAAAACCTTAATTTTTATATATATATATACGAAATTTATTTTATAAAACGAAATCTTTACTATTAAAATAATATTATGTAATAAGCCCTTTTACTGCTATACTCTCACTTTTCCAAAATTTTTAAAATCATGTCCTTTTTGAATTCATGTCATCCTTTTAAACTAATGTGCTTTGCTTTGACCTTTTAAATCATTCATATATCATAAAAATTATTAATACGAAGAGGCCCCTTGTTGCGTTAGACATGCGTTATGCACGACGTGCTAGCAGCTTTTTAAACTAATGTGTTTTTTCTTTCACCTTTTAAATCATTCTTATGTCACAAAACTTATTAATACAAAGATTCAAACCTTAAAAAAACTTTGATACTATGGTTCTTTATACCATACATATTTACTAAGGCGCACCTTTCTGTATTAGACATGTCGGTAGGACTGCACCTTTAACACTTCTCACAATATGTTCGAATTTGCTTAAACGATTGTGTCTCTTTTGTTTGAGATACTGCATGTGGCCAGAAATTTCAACAAGGGTTTGTGTGCTTCGAATTCATGGTAAGTTTATCAACTGCAGCTACGTGATTCTTCGTAGAAGGAACACGTGTTGTAATGCCTTGTATATAATGTACTAGGTGAGTTATAGTTTCGATAGCTAAATAATATCTTTTATAGGTTGATATGGATTTTTGTAGCTTTGTTCTCATATAAATTTGTTGGAGAAAAGAGTAAAGGTAAAAATAACACAAATAATTCATACACTAAATACACACGTCACAACTGCCATACATTAATCACATGAACTTCGATAAATCTCAATAGAATGAGACCACGTGACATGCACACTTACCAAAATCATGTATCCCATAAGCGCAGCCTACTCCAAAGCTCTCACTTCGCCGACTCTTTAATTCACTTTGCAAATTCATCTATCACCCAACACTTACTTACTATATAAATTTACCATGTTGGAGATATTTTAACAAACTAGGCCACCGCGGTCGCGGCCTGAGATGAAAGGATTTTAATTAATACCACTACCAAAGTTGTATAAATGTGTGTTAGTTGTTTGACATGTAATATTCCGGATCTAGAGTAGCCACTGCCCAGAAGTAATAATTGTTGTTCAAATTTCACGAGTTAGACACTAGTTTCACATAAAGTATGCCAGTTTTACCCATTTAGAGCTGGAAAGTTTTGATGAAACTTTTATGAGATTCTACGATACTATAGTTCCTTTGACTTGAAGTTGTATGCACGAAATTTATACGTTGTGTCTTCCAATAGCTTTGAAAGTCCAAATTCAGCTACCTTGGAAATCATACTTTGGTCTAGTAAGATGTTAGTCGAAACTTTCACGTCTACTGCGTATTATGGGGGATACTGCATGCTCGTGAAAGTGTTATGCCAATCCCCTCCCGCTTTGGGTACCACGGTGCGATATAACACCTCTTCCACCAATCGAGACAAATTCTAGTTTTACTTGTTCATTTGTGCGATAAACAAAACAAAAAGAGGAAAGTATAATTATGTCTAATCTCATGGGAGTGTATTTCTTTCGGACAAAATCCGATAATCATGAAAGAATAATAGGATTGACATGGGAGAAGAAATATACTCGAAATATTATCTGCGAGTCATCCGTTTGAAAGTGCACTCCTACACAATCATTTTCTCTAGCCTTCACTCTAAAGCAAAATCCGATGAGTCCACTAAGATTCTTATGATGAACTCGGACGGTTCCGATTAGTGCTTAAATTCCGCACGCATAACATTGTTTGACTCTTTCTTCACCATTTTCATAGCAACCACTTGTTCGCCGATGGGAAATATCCATTTTTACACCTCAGTCCATATAAATATGACTTCAATTTAGTGAGTCAACATATCTTCGGGATCACATCTCTCCATAAATATCGAGTATTTTCAAGTAGCAAAACCACGGATATATTATGTCCGAGTTCAATAGAAAGCATATATGTCTTACAAAAATTCTTTTCGGATCTTCACAAAATACCTAGCATCTTAAAAGTGAAAACATGGACTACCTAGTAGTACGTATTTCGGTATTCGACGTGATGCCTTTTTTAAATAACATTGATCTACCGCAGAGAAAATAAAGCAGCGATAGTGACCAAAATTGAGTCGATCTTCACTACTCAAGTATTCACTACTGTCCACCGTATAACAAAAGCCACCAGTATAGTAGACATAGAAAGTGATCAAATAGAACCACCAGTATAGTCTGTATCCACCAAAGAATTCCGGGCCTCCCCTCTAATTGAGCACGGTAGGGGAGGCTCCAATTAGAGGAGGAGGCCGGAATTCCTTGGTGGATATGACTACCTACTCAAACCGCCTCTCTACCAAAACACTGCGAGGTGCCAAGTACGTGGCGAGAGACAAAAAGTAAGTATATCCTTGTCGATCTTGCATCTTTGTATAAGATAAATTGTAATGGGGACTAGAGCGAGTCGAGGTGCACATGTGGAGTACATTAGGATGATTTGTTGTTCTAAATATTCGGTAAGTGGTTTTGATTGGTGTTTTCTAGGGTATATTCCTTTTATTTTAAATTTGTGTGTTTATACGAGGTTGGTAGCTTATTCTACTCCGGTGTTTTGTTGAAATTTACGATAATTCCCGGAAACAATAATTGAGAGAAATAATACTCTCCTTCATACACTAAAAGAATATGCTGGACGAGAGATTGCGGAGATAAAACTTTTCTTTTACGTTTCATTAAACGGAGACTAAAAACTATTACAAAATGATAGATTTCTTCCTCTCTAGAGAGGATACTAAAATATGATTGGGGCTGCCGCAGACGCGAGTGCTCTCAAAATTTCTCTCTTGTCTCTCAAAACACACGAGACGGTGATACTGTTATGTAGTTCACTTAGTTTTTCTTTTCTGTGGGCTTACACAACGATACTGACACAACAACTCCTGATAATCTCCTCTCTTCTGATACAATGCAATGCTTTTATATGGCGCGCGTGGAATAAAAAAATAAAACAAATTACAAAGGAAAAATACATTGCCGAAACATAAAATTTAACCTAAAAAACTTTATATGTGCGATGCAGTCACAGGTAGAGCCCACTTCGCAGTCTGGCGATCGGCGGCTTACGGTTGAGCAAAGAAACAAAACAGCAAATGTTGCGATTGGCGACATCGGTGATCGCATCGAGCGAAAATCCAAATTACCGGATGGAGGAAAACATACTTTGCAATGTTGCGATTATGGTGGGACCATCACATCGCATCGCAACTTTCAATCGGACCATACATATGGCGTGAATGGCTTTTGGTGAATGCAATTGCGATTGCGCGATTGCAATCACATCGCATGTAATACATCGACGGTAACATATTGCGACGGCGAAACATTACAACATTCCTTTTTTGTGATTGCGATTGCGATTGTGATTGCCTCGCATGTCGCATCGGAACACTCCATATCAACAAGACACTTACTCCAAAACTTGCGATTGCGATCGGCGGTGGGCGGGCGGGACCACTATCATGTGTCTCATTCCAAATTTAAAGGACTTGGCCGTTTAAAAAATATTTATTCATATTTGGTTGTTGAGGCAAAGCCGAAAGACTTTTCTTTAATAAGGCTACTTGCTCTTACGTGGTTTGAACCACGAAAGTCTTTATTTCTGCCAAAAACGGCTACGCTCGTACAAACATAAATTATCCTGCGCAAAATCGAGGCTGCTGCCCATCAACATTAATTCCATCCTTACGGTTTTATCCATTCGAAAGGAATGTACGGTCTTGTGCACTCAACCTTCTATTCTTTTGTTGTACTCTGTTTTTACACGAAGGGTACGCAGTCAACTTTAATATTTTAACCTCCCTCTTAAAGTCGGTTGTTGGGTTATCGGTCATACCCAAACATTTTCTCAAGTATTCAAAAATATTTTTGCCCCGATGGCTTTGTCAATGTGTTTATGAAGTGCTCTCTTGTTCTAATGCTGTAAAACGGTTCTCCATTGTTCACCAATTCTGCGATGGTGGAAACTTGGCGTCGATGTATTTTGTTCTCTTGTGAAACACATAATTATTTGATAATGCAATAGGCCGGGCTATTGTCTGATATCCATATGCCCTTTACCTATTCTTGACACAAATTCCTCAACATTCTTCTCATCCCATTTGCTTGACCTTTGTTATTGTAGGCGCCACATACTATGCCTCTGCTTTGTCGATAATGCTGCAATAGGATGTTTTGTAGAAGCCCATGAAATGGCTCACGAACCCATATGAAAAACATAACCGGATGTGCTTTTCAGATCATACACACTTCCCGGCCCAATCAGCACTTAGTGTAACCAATTAACAGCGAGAATTTTCTGAAGTAGTATATAAAATACCATACCTTTTGGTTCCCTTCAGCCTTACCTCGGAATTCTCTTAGCCTTGCCAATGTACTTCTTTTGGCCTTCCACAAACCTGGAGATCAAACTAATAGCATGCATAATATCTGCTTTAGATTAGTGAAGATACATGAGGCTACCAACTGTGCTTTTATATAAACTTGGATCCAAAATCATTGTTGTTGTCATCTTTATAAACTTCGATCCCATTACTATGGGAGTAATTGTTGCTTTTCACTCCTACATATTAAATATTTCTAAAAATTAGTTCACATACTTTGATTTATGAGATAAAAATCCTATTTTCATTTTTCTCTTCTACTTCTCTGAAGTATCTCAAGCAATCCCATATCGGTCATTTCAAATTATTCTTTCTTGGTTGTTTTAAAATTTTCTTGAGGTAGTATCAATACACCTTGAATATCCATCATCAACATATAGCACAATAATGAGCATCTTGCCCTTATTTTTCTTTGATGTACAATGTGATTCCTATATTTTCAAGCCATTTTCAGGTAGATAGGAATCTATCCCTCTGCACCATGCTCTCTTAGTGCTTGCTTGGCCTAAAAACTTTCTTCATTTCCACTTTGTGTTCTTGGACCTTTTTTTCTCCTTGCTTGAGGTTGTTTCCCACATAAACCTCTTCCATTAAAACTCCATTTAAGAATGCGGATTTCACATCCATATAGTATACTTTCCATTTGTTTTGTGTTGCTATGGACAACAACTTGCTCTTCACTAATTTCATTCTGCCTGGTAGTGAAAAGAGTTTCTTCACAATCTCTTTGTCTTGAGTGCTTATATCCCATAAAAACAAATGCAGCCTTGTGTCTCTTTTCTATCTTATTAATGACCACTTTTTGATGCCCTGAATACATTTTACTCAGCAAGCTTCTTTCCTTTGAAGTCAACCAACTCTGTTTTTCTTCTCTATGGCATTAATTTCATCATCCATAAAACTATATCCATTTTCTATCTTTTATAACATCTTTGAAAATGAATGAGATCATCTCAACACTGAAAATACAAAGAAAATAAAATGTTCACCACACTTCATTTTCCGCTTCTGCTCATAAATCTCATTTAAGTTTCTGAATCTTGTTCCTCTTTCATTTAGTGTAGTTGTATGCTTGAAGAAGCACTCAGTCTGCTCATGTGGTGTGCTTGGGCTTGCTCTTATTTCCTTCTGGGGTGTTCTTACTCTACAGTTGAGGTATCCCTTCTTGTCCTTGTGTTGGTGGAGGGGGTTGTGCTAACGATGAGGTGTTATTTTCAGCCATATATTCTCATCTTATTCATAAACGGAAATAAACAAATTTTTTACATTTACTATTTTCTCAGTAGCTTCCATCCATTCTCTTGACCTAAACATCTATACTTCTCAAAAGAATTTCTTTATGAATGGGTTATACAATCTATCCTTTAGATCTTCCCATAATATCAGGAGGGCCTTTCCTATACTATCACTTCTTCCTCAACATCTGGGGAATATATATATACCCCACACATCCCAAAAACTCTCATGTGGGTGACTCCTTTAACATATCACGCTTCTTCTAGAACTGCATTCATTACAACTTTTATTGGGCATCTATTCGAATATACATAACACAATTCTTTACTTCTTCATGCTCATTTGGCAGTGTTTTTCCTTCAACATTACTCTTCTCACCATTTCATTAGTTGAATTCTTCCTTTAAACTCCATTTTTTATGGTGTGTGTTGCTTGTAGGGGAAAATGCTTGTGTTGTCTAGATTCTCTCTCTTACACGCGTGAGAACTCTTTTGAGATGTACTCACCTCCTCTCTCAGTTAAGAACTTTGATACTTCCCACTCTATTTCTCTACTGAAGAGAGCTTTAAAGTACTTAAATTTTCTCAGAACTTACTCTTATATTTCCAAAAATAAACCCACACTTTCCTTGTGAAATCATCGATGAATGTCGACATGTAATTCTTTTTGAAAGCTGATACTATTTGATGGCCCACATAAATACGAATGAATGATCTCTAGGGGTGCTTTCGCCCTTATGCTCTTTCCTAATGGAAATTTTCTCTGTGTTGTTTTCCCAAGATGTGACCTTCGCATAGGCTTTATCAGTTTCTCTATCAATAGTGAAACCTCTTACCATTCCTTTTTTGTTCCAAAAATTCAATCCTCTAAAATTTCAGGTCTATTCCAAATCTCAAGTGCCATAACTCATTCTCATCTTTCACTTCTATATAGAAAACTTCTTGGTCCTAATGCCTTCATTCTTTCCTTTCCCATTCAAGTAAGTGTAACTGAACTTGGTGGAAACACATTATTCTTTGTGTAATTTGTATTGTTCCTTAATAATTTTCTTACTTACAATTATCTCTAATATCCAGTATTTATTTTATAATTCATGACTTGATAATTTGTAACATTTATTGTGTAAACTTTTTAACTTACTCAGAATTTTTGCTGTAGAGACATAAATAAACCTTTTTGAAATTTTTTTTTCTCTCTCCATTTATTGCACGGATACTAACTGCTTGCTTTGTCTTTGTGAATGTCTTAGTATCAGGTTCTTGTGGTTAATTGATTTAACTTCTTCATCCAAGATTGGAAAACATTTCTATTTTTCAGGTCCTTGCACTGATCTTATAACTGAATCTAAGAACCATACATCATCTTGTATCTTGTGCTACATTTACATGTTAACAACACATTCTTTAGGTTTCTTTTCTTCTTTTGATACATTAGCATTCACTATTATTCATGTGTTTTCTTTTCCTACATTCATTAGCATAGTGTCCATATTTCTTGATAAGCATTAGGACATTGGATTTATCATACCCACATACCCACATACATAGCATCAGCTGGTGCTTTGTCCACCTTCTTGTATTTTTTTATTTTTTATTAGTCATAGTTGTGATCCCATTTTGTTTCCTAAATTCTGCATAGATATGAAGGGATGTTCTTCCTCCTTGGTTTTGCTTCACTCACCTCTTCTCCTCTCTTCAAAGGCATCTAGGTCTTGAGGGCTTCTGCACATCTAGAAAGAGATGGGTTAGTTCTTTCCAATCTTTGTTCATGAGTCCAACTATTCGATAGAACCATGAGTTCATCCTTTCATGAACTTTGAGAGGTCAACAAGTCTCTTCCATGGTGGTAACTATATCAAACCTTGAGGGTAGACTCCTCAATATTTTCTCCACAATCCTTCTTTCTTTAAGAGTTTCTCACTGGGACCTGCTCATGCTGATAATCCCAATCACATGTGAAGAATGAGTGTATGTTATGAGACTTTCATAAGTGAGGTTTCAAAATCTCTCCTCAGCCATGTGCATATTTTGTTGTCTTCACTTTCTCCATACCTTGATAGGCTACTTTCGATTTTCCCATGCATCCTTGGATCCTGCTCCCAAACTTGCTACTATCCTTGGAAACACACTCCTGTTACGCAAATTTTGCGTGAAGGGGGCTTTTAGGTTCTTCTTCCTGCTTCTCTTAATAAATCCTTCTCTTGCTTGAGTTAAGGCATTAGAAGCCTTCCTCATCCAGTGCTGGTTCATCAAAACATCTTCACAAATTATAAGTCTGTGAGGAAAATAGGGCTCTTAGCGTGGCATTTTAATAATCATAATTCTTCCCATTATTAAATTTTTATTGTTTGGCATTTCTAATACTCATGTGATTGTGATTAACCATTGCTTATAAACTAAACTTAGACTAGCTTGTGTGTTTTTAAACAATATATTTCCTTCTTTAAAAGACAAAACTACATCTGGGGACTACTCTTACAAACTTGAAAACAAACAACTACTTTTAGAAATACCCTGTTTCAATCTTCTGCTTGAGCCTTGCTGGCGAAGGCAAACAAATCTTCTTCTAGCTATGACTTCTTTGACACCTTCAAAGATCTGAGTTAACTCTGATACATGGTAGAATTTACATTGTTATAGAACAATAGCAGAGAATAATACTCTCCTTCATACACGGAGAATATACGGGCAGGAGATTGAAATTAAAGCTTTTCTTTCACATTTTAAATAACAAAACTAAAAACTGTTAAAATAGTGATTTCTTCTTCCTCTGCGGAGGGATGCAAAAATATAGTTGGGGTTCTACGGACGCGGTGCTCAGAATTTCTCTGTCTCTCAAAACGCACAAAATAGTGCTATGTTATGGTTCACTAAGTTTTTCTTTGCTGTAAAACACAGTACAACACAACAATACAGTAATCTCTCTTTTTTACAATGCAATGCAATACAATGCAATGCTTTTATATGGTGCGGTGGAATAAAAACATAAAACAAATTACAAGGAAAATACATTTCAAGACACTAAAGTTAACCTAAAAAACTTTGTATGCGATATATGAGTGGAACCCACTTTTGTCCGGTGATCGGCGAAAACGGTTGAACAACTTGATGTTGTGATTGAACGCGGCGATGCGCATCAGCGTCGAAAATGCGGATGGTGGAAAAATACTTTGCGATGTTGCGATTGTGATTTGCGGTATTGTGGGACCACCGCGCATCACTGTAACTTTCAATCGGAACATACATATGGAGGTGAATGGCTTTTGGTGAATGCGATTGCGATTGCGCGGTGCGATACGCATCGCATGTGGTATCGGCAGTATATATTGTAGATGGCAGAAACATTAGCATTCACCCCTTTGCGATTTGCGATTTGTGATTGTGATCGCCTTAGCATGTGTCAGAACACTCACCCTGTGAACCTTACTCAAACTTGCGATTGGTAGGAAGTGAAGTGGTGAGAGGAGAGGGACCACTATGCGTGTGTCTCAATTTCAAAATTTGGAGACTTGGCCAATTAAACAATATTTCTTCATATTTGGTTGCATTAGGGGCTGGCCATGCTATCTCTTCAATAAATCTCTTCTCTTATGTGGTTTTAGACAAAAGTCTTCATTTCTTTGCAGCATTTCTTACCATACAGCATAAATTCTCACTCTAAAAACTGTGGTACTACTGCTGCAACATTATTCCATCCTTACGGTTTCTCCATTTAAGAAGATATCTGGTCTTGCACTCAAACATGTATTTATACTGATACAATACTCTTTGTTTTTTTTTTAACAGGGTAGGTGACTTAATATTTTCAACATATTTCCCATTCTATCTCATTCTCTTTTCCTTTAAGGACACTTGAGATCAGTTTAAAACAAGGAGATGCCAAATTACATTGTATGCGATTTGGGGTGTGTTTTTTTTTTTTTTTCAAAGGAAGTGAGAATGGGGGGGGGGGGGTTCCTCTCTCTCAGAAATTAGTAATTTTTCTTCATGTATTTTTCTCCTTTAATTGGTTTATTTCAAAATCAATTATTCTTTTTCCTTTAAATTTTTGGTTTTCATGGTGACAGAATGACTTTAAGAATTTTATGCCGAAAATGAATGGATTTTAATAATTTATATTATTAGTTAGATACACATACCCAGAAATTCTTGAATTGAATTATTTCTTAAATACATTCCAAACATAAAATTGTACAAGAAAGTGGTGAATGAAGTGATAGCACGGATTTCTTTATCTATCTACGCCCACTTGTATATACGTGACACTATTAAGAAAATTTAAACATTGCGAGATTAACATGATCTATTGTTTCTAAACTCTATAGCATTATACAAGAGTTAATTATGGAACTTGCTTTTGAAAACCCAAACTCAAAAATACAAATTTGTCCAATATTACCACAATGATAGTATTTAAAAGTAGGTCATTTAAAATAATTTTTTTAATAAGTTTTTCTAAAACCTTTTAATATATTTTAAAATTTTATTATATTTTATAAATGTGAGGTATAAGAGTATCATTTAGTTTCAGAAATAAAACTTGTAATTTTATTTTTATTGGTTAAGGGTATATTTTTTTAAACACAAGAAAATAGATAATCTACTTCGGATTCAAAACATTACGGATGGAATAAAAAAACCATCGTTATTTTTATTGAAAACTATGAAAACGAGTAAAACGATTTAATCATTTTGAAATTTCAATCTAAAAACCTTTCATAACCAAAGATAGAGAGTAGAATATCTATCACTACTTTATAGATGATTAATAAATCATTTGAAAGTCCTTTGAATTTCTATAAATAAAAATAAAAATAATAGATTAATTACTATTCACAAAAATACCAATAATAATTATTAATAGTATCAATTAAAAAATAAATGAAAATAATGTTTATTTTTTCATTAATATCTACCTAAGAATTTTTTTAAATATGAAGATTATTAAGTTAAAATGAGTGTAAAATTATATATATATATATATATATATATATATATATATATATATATATATATATATATATATATATATATATATATATATATATATATATATATATATATATATGTTGGGTATCTAACTATTGCCATGAATAAAACGATGTATGACTCACCTTATCATTCTTGTAGCGAGGGAGAAGGACAAGCACCGTCCCAAGAGCTGGAAGGTGTTTTAAAAATCACTCAAGATCAACGGTATGACCTGCTCTGTGACTGGCCACACCATTTTATGTTAACTTTTGCACAGTAGGTGCAACTGCTTTGTTGCTCTTCAGCCTTCGCCACAATGTTCAATCCGTCGATCGATATACGCGGGACCCATACACCACACTCCACACCCAATTTTCCAAACCCGTAAATCCTTTGTATTACATTTCCCTTTGATTTTTTCATTTCACACCTACCATGATTTCTTGCTACAACAACGCACTTAGCAACATTTAAGTCTTACATATTGAAAGCCCCAACATGAGCAGGTGCAATGTTATGATGGGCTATCGCATCGCACATCAAAATCGCAATCGCAAACGTTTTCATTTCACGATATTTCGTTGTTTACCTTTTCTTTCACCGTAGTTAGCAATCGCATATGTTTCAAGTTTCTCGTGCTTGTCCATAGTATGTTTATTTGTGATGCGATGTGATTGTCTTTATCTTACATACATGATTCCACAATGTTTTAATGAATAGCGCCATAGTTAAGGTTGATATCATTGAAATGTGATAAGGGCATGGATGCAACATGATTTCAAGTGAATCGATAAAACTTTAGGTCGAGGCTTTGTGTTTTGAACGTGTTTTGTACATTTTTGTGTATAAGCCGAAATACGATGCATGTGTACGTTTTTTACAATAAATGAATGTTGACTCCCTGAGAAGGACGACTGGCAGTGAACGTCCATCAACATTGAATAGCATTAGGTTTTACGAGGCTCAGAGCCCGATTTTGTAAAAGAAATGTAGTTTCATTTGTTTTGAGTGTAAAGGAATAGCAGTGAAATTTGGTTCCTCTCCTGTTTTAAATGTCTTCTTGTTTGAGTATTGTTATTTTACACATTATAGCATTCTCACGTATTGTAGGGGAAGCATCCTCTGTTATTGTTTCATTCAATATTTCACTTTGTGGTATTAGGCGAGGTCTAGGCTCCAGTAAAAGAACAAGCTGTCTTTCTTGAAGAAGTTATCAAAGATTGGTTTGAAAGTGGATTTCTCGATGGCTCAGAGAAGTTCTTTGCATTCAAGGAGATTATTTTTTTACACGGTCGAATAGCGTGACGAGCAAACCTAAAAAATCCACAATTACCACAATTTAATGGTAAAACATATGAGTATTGAGCCATTACAATGAGGGCCTTGTTTTGAAGATATTTGGGAGGCTGGTGGAAAATTATTTTCAGAACGAGGAAGGCCTGTGACACTTAATTCTTTGACAACGGAAAGAAAGAGACTTTAGTCGAAAGATAATAGGGGAGGACTCTAAAGCCTCTTCTATATCTTCCAAGCAGTATAGAAATTATTTTCCCAAAGAGTTACATGTAGAAAGTCAAAGTCATCAGAGGATATTCTCAAGATAGGCTATCGAGGCATGGAAGTCAGAACATGAAAATTAAAATTACAGAGACATTTTGAAATTCTCTATATAAAAGAGTTTGATAACATGAACTCTGTCTTCACACATGTGATTAGGTTGGTTACTGAGATAAGGTCTCATGGAGAGACACTCGAGGAAGGAAGAATAGTGGAAAAATATTAAAATTCTGCAACAGAGATTTGATGCCATAGTAGTGGCCATAGAAGATACAAAGGATCTCTACACAATTTTCGGTGGATGAGCTTTGTGCATCTTGGAAGTGTCTCATGAAAAATAAATTGAACATAGCAATGAACTCCTCATTCAGGTATGCTTTGAAGACAAAAATGTCTTTGAGTGAAGAGAGTGAGGTCGAAGATTAAACTATTGAGGAAGAGGAAAGAAGCCCACGAGAGATGGAAGAAGCAGCAGCACAGGCACCAAGTGGAAGGGGTAGCAACGGGAGCTAAAGCGAGGAAACAATAAAATCAAAAGCACAATGAAAGAGGTATGATAATTTCAAGTCCAATGTCATTATTGTAAAAAGCATGGGAATTATGCTAATGAATGTGAAATAAACAAAGTACAGGTAACAAACTAGACCTAGTGTAAATTTTACGAGAAGAGAAAATCGAACCAAGGAGAAATGTGCTTTTAACTATAAATAACAACACAAGAAAAATAGGAAATCATATGGTTCTTAGATTGGAGATGTAGTAACCATATGAATGGAAACATAGCAATGTTTCTAATCTAGATAGAGGTAAGTCTGATAACAACGAGGGCTGATAGTAAGTGCGGCATCACGTGGAAAGGAAGAGTAAAAATACGATAAAGAAAGGAGAAAAGTTTGTGCCCATATGTATATTATGTATACGGCGAAATGAAACATTCTAAGCATTGAATAGCTGGTAGACAAGGGCTACAATGTGTTTTTTAAAAGAATGATGTATCTGATCATGGATATACCTCTAAGTAAAAGATGCATTGTAGAAGTGCATATGAAAAATAGGATGTTTCATATAAAGTTAACAGAACTTGAAGGAAGGAGGTGTTGGCAACAAACGGTCACACCAAGGAGTCTTTCGAGAAGAAGTGAAAGCTGAAAATTGGTTATGGCATTTGATATTTGGACATCTCAATTTTGGAGGTTTGAACCTATTGCATATAAAAGGGATGGTAAAGGGATTTCCATTCATAAAGAAACATGACAGCCTATGTGAAGGCTAGATCTTGGACAAACAATACAGAGAATCCTTTCCAGCAGGAAAGAGTATAAGGGCAAAGGCACCCTTAGATGTCATTGTCCCTCGAGGTTTGTGGACAATGCAAAAACGCCATCATTAGCTTGCGGTCCAGTACGTCTTGACATTTTATAGATGATTATACAAGAAAGACATGGGTTTATTTCTAAAACGAGAAGATTAAGGAGTGTTTTAAGTTCTACTACTTCAAAGCTCTTGTTGAGGAAAGTGGGGACTACATTAAAGTGTGAGGCAGCAGAGGAGAGTATATCTCCAAATACTTCTCACAGTGAAGGAGCATGGCATACTACAAACAATTTACCACAAGGTATACACCACAACAAAATGGTGTTGCGAAAGAAAGAATAGGACCATCATGGACATGGTCGAATGTATGTTGAAGGCAAATAATTTTCCAAATGAGTATTGAATGAGAAGTACATCAGTATGCGACATATATTTTAAATAGATGTCCCAACCAAAGTTGTTATGAACGGAGTTACGGAAGAAGCATGGAGTGGAACAGCCGGTTTTTCACTCACATGAGAGTATTCTTGGATGTGTGTATATGCACATGTCCCCGGATCAATTAAGGAAAGTTGGATAGCAAGGGGGAGAAGTATATCTTTGTTGGATCTGATGATGAATACAAGGCCTACAAACTCTATAATTCATAGACAAGAAATTTATAATCAACAATGATGTTAGGTTCATTGAAGAAGAAGCCCAGGATGGAGAAGTTTAGAGAAGAAGATGAATGTGAATACATGTATGTCTCATGAAGAGCAAGAGGAATGGACAACGAGAAAATAATTCCTCAATGGTGGCTCCTCCTCCCACATACACAAAGACAATAGAGAACACCACAGAAAGCAATAGAACAATAGTGAAGAACCACAGAGAGTACTTTTTCCAAGCACACCATAGGGATACGACAACTCCTCGAGTTCAAGTGAAACTCCAAGCACACCAGCATGACCAAGATTCAGAAATTTGAGTGACATTTATGAGCAATAAGAAGTAAATAATAATACTAGTGCGAATTCTTTATTTTCTTTGTTTTGTCATGTTGATGACCCAATCTATTTTGAAGATGCGGTAAAATAAGAAAAATGGATTGAAGCAATGAATGAAGAGATTGGAGCAATAGAAAAGAATGATACATGGGATTTAGTGGACCTCTCCTGAAGGTAAATAAGTCTGATGTGGGTAAATGGGTCTATAAGACCAAAAGAAATATTGAAGGCAAGATAGAAAGACACAAAGCAAGACATGTTTTCCAAAGGCTACAACTGACAACAAGGAAGAGATTACTGAAGAAACCTTTGCACGGTTGCGGGGATGGAGGCAGTGAGGAAAATGTTGTCCATAGAAGCAAAACAAAAAAGTGGAGAAGAGATATCAAATAGATGTAAAGAAGTTAATTCTTGAATGGAGTGTTGAAGGTATAAGTTTGTGACAACCTCACAGCTATGAGATAGAATGCCAATAGCACAAAGTATGTAAGTTCGAAAAGATATTTAGAGAGGGCTGAAACAAGCACCGAAGGCATGGTACAATAGGATTGATGCTTACCTGATGGATAATGGGTTTGACAAGTGTGATGGTGAACCCACACTTTACATTAAAGAAAATGACAGTAAAATCTTGATTGTTGTTTTATATGTAGATGATTTAATTTTTACAGGAAATGGTGTTTCTCTCATTGTTGATTTTAAAGAAGTCATGAAGAGTGAATTTGAAATGACTGACTTGGGTTTAATGAGATATTTTTTGGGCGTTGAAGTAAAGAAAAATTAAAATGAATTTTTTATTTCCCAAACAAAATATGTTGCAGAATTTTTAAAGAGGTTTAACATGCAGAACAACAAAGTAGCAGCAACTCCAGTTGTCATGGGGTTGAATTTAAGCAAGGAATATTGCAAAAAAAATGTCGATCCAAAATTGTACAAAATCATGGTTGGCAGTCTAATGTATTTGACTGCAACTAGACTTGATATTATGCATGTTGTAAGTTTAATTTCTAGATCATGGAGACACCAAAGGAGACACATTGGCAAGTAGCCAAGATAATTCTGAGGTATGTGAATGGAACAAAGGAGTATGGCATTCCTGCTCCTCAGCGTGTTTAAATTGGTTGGTTACACGCGGTGATTGGGTTGGAAGTGTTGATGACGAGAAGAACACATGCAGGTATGTGTTTCGACTTGGGATCGGGAGCCATTTCATGGGCTTCGAAGAGCAATAACAGATGCATTATCAACGTGAGAAGGAAAATTTGAATATGTAGGCAAAACAACAATAACATGCCAAGAAATATGGATGAGAAGGATCTTGAGAGATTTCTTTCATGAGAAGAACAAAGGAACCACAATATATTGTGATAATAGCTCGACAATTGCATCATCAAAAAATTATGTTTTTCCCTGAGAGAACAAATCACATAGATGCCAAATATCACATTTTATAAAGAGAATTGGTTAACGATGGTGAGATTTTTTGTATTGTAGGACGAGAGGATGATCGGTGGATATGGGTGGCCTCCCACCTATTCCATTTGGGCAAGTAACATCAATTCTTTTAGTTTTCGGCTTTAGCACAACTTACTATTTTTTATGAGGGTTTCGGGTCTGCCCCGGATCGTTTGGGGACTTAATGATCCGGTCCGGACATTGGTGACCACCCACTAAGTCCATTTGAACCCCCACCATCGATTATTTCAGTTTGTAAGTTTCGACACAACTTACGGCCTGCTTCGATTTTGGGTCCTGAACTTTTGGAGCCGTTTTGAGGCACTAAACGATGCTTTTTGGGAAAACGGGGAGTAAAATGGGCTGTAGACCAATTTTTCTCACTCAAAAGTTTTATTCCTCGGATATATCTTTCTAACGAGCTATTGAGTGCGTCAAACGGAGATCGGATGCCAAAGTTACGTCCTCGGGAAGTTGAAACACTAATTTACCCAAACGGGGCCCACAATTTTGGCGCTTCATCTCCTAGGGTTAGGTTTTTGGATGTTTTGGGTTCTACTTTGTTTCTCAACAATAAATAGGCCTTAGAGCCTCACTTTAAGACAGTTCATGGGGTTGGTAGCCGACACATCTCTTCTCAGGGATAAGCACTACCAATGCCCTAGCTCGCTTGTTCTGATCATGTCTGTATTGTAACATAGTTCAGGGGCTGTAGCGGGGCCACATCTCTTCTCGAATGGTGTTTCCGGTGACCTGGCTCGCCACATCTTCATTATGTACGCATTGTAACACGGTTCGGTAGTAGCCTACATCTCTTCTCGGGGATACGCGCTAGTACCCTAGCTCATCTGTTTCCATTATGTCGTGTGGGCATGAGAGCCTCAATGTAACACATTTCGAGGCTTGTGTGCACATATCTTCTCGAGACATGCTACAGGTGCCTAGCTTGTTTCCATTATGTTTGTAAGCTTATTTCAGTCATTATGTGATTATAATAAAATGAAGGATGATTCTGTTGCATCTCTTGTGTTTATGGTTATATACGTGATACATTGCATTCATAAATACGGATGGGAGAACATTTTACGATATCTTCACAAAGCCATTGGGACAAAGAAGTTTTATCTCGAACGATTGTACGGGAATGGGCGATGGTGACGAGTTGTGATTAAGGGGGAGCAGTTGGAATTAACTCCCAACCACCACCATGAATAAGACAATGGTAGCGACCCACACTTCATCGAATTCGTGCTTAGCGAGGGAGAAGGACAAGCACGGATCCAAGAATTAGGCGTTTTCACGCAATCCATGAAAAATAACAAGCAAAGTACGATCCATAACTTTCTGCATTTATTTCCATTTTCCGTGTTGACTTACCTTTTGTTGTAGCGTGACATAATTTTTGTTTTAACTCTTAAGCCCTTTGCCACAATGTTAAATCCTAGCCGATGCGATATCAGGTGTGACCCACACTTACCTCCACCGCAATTTTCAAAACCCGTAGATCCTTTGTATTCAACATTTCCCTTTGATTTCTGCATTTCGCACCTACCACTGTTTACCACCTACAACAATGCACTTCGCAACATTTAAGTCTTACCTGTTAAGCCCCCACTATGAACCGTGTGATGTTGCGATGGGATATCGCATTGCACATTGCAATCACAATCGCAAACATTTTCGCATTTCGAAAGATTTCATCATTTACCTTTTCTGCTGCTCATAAGTTTGCAATCACATATGTTTCAAGTTTCTCGTTAGCCGCCCGCAACGTATATTATTTGTGATGCGATGCGATTGTGCTATCGCACATCGCAACTCTCAATGTTTAATGGATAACGCAAAACTTAAAGTTTGATAATCTTTGAAATGCGATAAGGGCGTAGATGCGACATGATTTCAAAGCTGGAACCGATAAAACTTTAGGTCTGGGCTTTTGTGTTTTGAACGCATTTTGTACGTGATTCGTGTATAAACCAAAATACGGTCTCTGTGCCGTTTTAATGAAGAAATGGGTCTTTTGAAAGCAGAAGGACGATTGGTGGTTGAACATCCATCCAACATTGAATATCATTAGGTTTTACAGGCTCAGACCAATTTTGGGTATATTATTCGAGTCCCCTCTTGCTCGCTTAGTCATTAAGGTCTTTCACCCGGCCTACGGTCGGTGTCATCATTCCCTGTCCCCAACCCCTCATGAGCTTTCTCACCATCATGAGAAGATGTTGTTCTTTGCAATCACGCCATGTGCGGGAGGGATCATCCAACACATGCTCGAATAGGAACTTTTCTGTGCATTGAGGATGTACATTAGCAACCCCCTCACAATGGGTCATTAAGCATGTTGTTTGAGTGCTTCTCTTAATCTCGTTGGTCTCATGTAATTTATCTAGGGGCACCATTCTCAAAGAGTAACTGTGAACTAATTGATGTTATAATGTTTCACAAAGGTCAATCCCACGGTGATAAACTCATCAATGTTGTCATGACACCGAGAAATAAAATTAAGCTCCTTAAAACAAAGTGCAAGCTGTGAAATAAAGGCTGTCCAAATGCCCCTGTAGGGTGGGGAATGAAACATAAGGCTACCATTGAAGACCATTGTTAAGGAAGATGACAAGGATGCGCCCAAAAGTGAGATGGAGGAGCAAGTTAACATTATTCTCAGATGGAGGATGATGTGGTAAAGGATCCCGATTGTTCATGGTTGACCGATGCAACAAAATTATTCATTGATACCTTGGATGCCTAGACTCGATTCGTTGTGAAATATAAGAATCCTTGGAGGAATGTTACGCGGTGGCATATCACGGCATTGGTGTTCTCCATGGAAACTTAAGTATCTCCCCACTTTATGTCTTCGAGTACTTATCTTGAAGACATTCAACGATTCAGCGAAGGATACGGAGCATTGTCCTTTTCCTTCAGAGAAATTAACTCCGGTGCCTTTATTAAAATATGTTTTTATAGTGTTGAAAGATGGTGACAACGACAAAGGAGGTGGTGCGCGACGACACGAAATTCACTCGCAATATAGCGAGTTGCGACGAGGGTTTTGGAAGCAACCCTTGGCATTTTAGGCTCTCATTTTCGCATCACTCGATGGGACCCCGAGTATGTTTAAAGATATATGTGATGAAGATCACCAATGCTATGATTGAAAAGTTCGGACAACATATGGGAAAATTAGTAAAACGCATGTTTGAGTATGACTACATCGTTTATTATGTCTCATCTTCATTCGTAGGAGGAAGAAATAAGTTTTCTTCTTTGCCGCATATTTGAAGATGGTAACTACGAGTGGGAATGCATGGATGCCTCGCCCTGCTATTAAAGTCCCACACGGACACTCTCCTTTGTTGCACTCCATTATACTTACCATTACAACGATGATTTAAAACCATGAGAAGCGCAAGCACATTGCACATGAAACGATCCACGGCATGAATTTTGGCTCTCGCCACGTGTGAAAGGGTATGTTTGACCCGGCTTGAAACAACACCATCATTTTCCACCTCGGGGAAGAAATTTTCAAATACTGACGTTGCGTTCGGCGCCTCACGAATGCGTTGATGATATTCGGTAACACCGCCCATATTAATGTCTCGACTTCCTCTCCATGCATGACACCACGTGGGCTTGTGTCACTAATTAGTGTTTGAGTAGACGGGAAGTGGTTGTTATTATCCGGCATAGATGGGACCATAAGAGTGGCAATATAATTCCATCTAGAATGCATGCACGTAGATTTAGGCGAGACGGCTTTATCATTGTCATAGGGGATATGGTTGAGAGGAAAAGCGAAACGGTGAATTGAACGATCACAATAACGACTATGGAACGTTATTTTCGCGAGCCGACGACCTTTTTTGGGATGTATGGTTAAAATTACTAATCCATTGACGAATCAACGTTAAGAAGAAAGGATTTGAAAAGCCTAGAAATCGCCGAAGCTTATCAACTACATCTCATTAAATATCACCGTGGGATGGTGATCACCGTTGGTTTAGGTAGGACGCATGCAAGCCTATTAAAGAAATTTGACAATGCCACGGAGCTTTGGACTCCACGAACAAGGTTGCAATCTAGGTTCACTCCGATGATGATCCTACCATCTAAGATAAGAAAATTGTTGCAACAATGAACAACGCTTGCCTACGAACGGGAGGGGGAAGTTTTCGTGGAGGTGGCCAATCGGCTTCTGCTATGATTTGTCGAAGTACGGTGCTACGCAAGCTGCGACCATATGTATGATCGAGTGACTCATCCATATGTAAAAGCCATTCCATTCATTAAATGAATCATGGTCTTGTTGAAAATATACCGGAACCTTTGCTTTAAAGCAAGATTCAATGTAGGTGAAGACATAGCGACTAAGCCGAAAGATGAATGCACGATGAAGACAACCAATTCTTTGAGTGCGGTGGGCGTAAGGATAAAAAATAAACATCGGATACGTCCATTGAAACTCAAGAAAAATTAGGACCATACGATCCTCGTGAGGTCGTAGTTCGAGCGCGGTCGGTGATGCCCGCTTATACCCAAAAACGAATGAAGTGTGACTGCGGAAATTTGTGACTATGCAACCACAGCCAAGGGTTGCAAGTTGACTTGGGTCAACGAGTCCACCAGTCTATGGGGGCAAATGAAAAATGCGACTTGGTGGTAGTGGTGACCCTGCGACCTTTTTGGTCGCGCGACCCCGAAGGTGAAGATCAAGTCACGCGACCCCTCCCGGTCGTTGAGTCGTTGATCTATGAGGCATATAAAGGTGCGACTTGGTGGTAGTGGTGACCATGCGACCTATGAATCTCATGCTTTAGTATACACATTGAGAGAGCCTTCCAATGATGTTTTGGAGAAGTAGCATGGTGATCGACATCTTTTAGTTCCCGAGAATAAAACACAAATAGGCTAGGGAAGCTCTTTAGCACGTGCGATGCTGTCTTGCATTGCATAAAAAGAGAGGGCTATCAAAAGGTTTAGTAAATAAATTTTCCGCCCGAGAATGAGAATCCCAACAATGATCGGTTCAACTTTCCATGGTGTTTTGAAAATATACTAATTGGGATGGTTCGTAGATAATACAAAAATTAGTAAAAAAGTACTAATAAGCATGTAGAAATGGACTAGCATGTGATTGTAAGAAAATATACGGCAAAGGTTTACACAAATGGAGATGAATGGTATCCATCATCCTTAAAAAACCAGGCATTGAAGGAGTTGAATGAGTTGGAATGATTTAATTTTACGACTTGGGGGCAGCCACCAATATGAATGGAAATGCTTTCGACCACGAAAAAGCATTGATGATTTTCCGAGTCGGAGTTAAGGAAGCGAGATGTCTTGAGAAATTTAGTCAATCCTAAATCGTTGATGTCTGTGTAGGCTGTGATGCCTCTTGTTAAAAGGGTCCCTACGTCACATATCATGGGGCTACATTGCCTACATGGAAATAGAGAGTCCACGAGGGGAATCGATTTTGGAGAAGGCATCATTAGCGCATGTCGTACATTCCATTATGGAGAACATAAGGAGGGTGTCACCCAAGTCAACATTTCCCCTCAATTGGGTCTGCATTCCACACTCGATCCATAGAAAGACCGTCTGCATTATAGTGATTGAAAAAATGCACGAACGATTGCGAGCCATGCTCTTTGATGGCGTGGTGGCACAACGATTTACCACACGGGGGTCTAAAGTTTTCGTTTTTCACTTGTGTGATTAATTAAATATGCCCCTAACATTATTATGATTCGATTAATAGAGGCATGTAACGTAAAATATGTGACTTCGGGCGGGAGTTTTTGGTTAGCATGAGAATGAAATTTTCCAAGCAAACAAAGAGGACCCTTTTCAAAGCAAGGTTGATTCTCACAAATCCCAGGGAACCTTGCCTTAAGATCAGCGCACGATTATCTTCACGAAGCGAAGATGCGGGATAAGGAATATTGCTATGAAATTCGTAGATCACCAAAGAAAAGTACATGGCTAACGATTTGTGAGGTCGCAAGTCGCGAGATCTTCTTGAGGTCGCGGTCGCGGTGCAGGTTGCGGTCACGGATTTGTTGGGTCGCCATCATCGCCAAATTGTTAGAGGTCGCGAGTCACGGTGCCGAGTTGTAGGTAGAAACATTGGCCAGGTCGCGAGGTCACAAAATATGCTAAGTCGCAACGCAACGAGTTTGGAAGACGAAAAGCCGGAGCAACCCAAAGGGAAATTTTCTTTATAAATACTCCCTTTGGGGATTTGTCAAACTTTGGTTTGGGACTCGGGGTGAGAACATTGTATTACCAAGATTATACAATTTTGAGTATGAATACAAGCATTTTGAAAAATCCCTTTGTGGACTGGTATTGACATATGTATGAGCACTATGAGTATTATATTTTTCTATTTCTAAACATCTTTATATTAATGGAAGCTGTATCTTTAATTCATATCACATTTGCATGATAGTTTGCTGAATGCGTGTTAATGATGGTTGAGTTCATTTCGCTTTCTTAATGAATGTTAATAACTTTGTTTATTAGCACTTGTATTACCATTTAAACCTTTCGGGGAAGTGAAGGCGTTTTTCCATAAAGAATTGTTTCTTTGTGGGTCGGAACAACTTACAAACATGACCGCACTAATGATGTGTTGTTAACAACACTTCCTTTAGCATTGCTTTATTTCATCTTGAGTAAACAATTGTTATATGTACATTTAATGCTTCAATCATATGCCTTGTATCATTTTTCGATTAGCGTATCCCACGGAGTTTATAGAGTGTAAAGCGAGACCCAAATAAAGGAGAAATCGGCGGTAGCCGGACACACACCGGACGGGATCCCTACTCCAAACGGTTTAGAGTCTAGTTGGGACTTTTTACCGAGGAGATCCCTTCTTTGTTGGGTAGGCCCGATTTTCCCGTCACGCGAGTACATTGCTAGGAGGGCTAGATGACAAAGGCCGAGCCCTTAGAGCTGCGGTTAATCTCATATGCAGCAATGTCTCATCTCCGAATCATCCTCTCCCGAGATGTTTGTTGGAGTTTTATGAGCCTCGATGCTTTAATCGATGAACTTATGTATCACTTGTCCTAGCTAAAATTTGATGGTGAAAACAGTGTTTATAACCAAACACCTTTTAGATTTTTGTGACTTTGGTGAGTGCTACGAAATTGACAATGAAGGTTTGATTTGTTTTCTTTTCTTCGTCGATCTTGAAGGTCACACTAAGCAATGTTGCCGCACATTGCTAGAAGCTTCCATCCATTCGTTTGAACAACTCGCTAGTGAATTACAACAAGATTTTCCACGGTATGATTTTCAAGTGTATTTATAAAGTTAAATGACATCGAATGGAACCTCGGGAACCTCTAGATGAATTCTCTATCGGTTGTTCAATATTGTTTTGAGTTCCTGAAAAAGGATGTTGATTGGAAGTTGTTGATGAATAGTTTGGTTACTGTGATCCTCGTTTCCCTTGAACAATTTGAAGTAGCAACTTGACCTAATCCTAGAGTTCCCTATGACGACACCAAGTTTCAAGCTTTCGAATTGCGTCTGATATTTCTTGTCCATCTCACAGTCAGGACCACATTTAGGCCTCCCAAAGAGAGTATTGTTGTTTTGTATTCTGCTCTTCACTCACGAATCGTCGTGTGAGTAGATTTAGCGGTATAAAGAGGATTTTGAGAAATGATAGACGGGTGCAAAAGATAAAACACATTGTGCCTGCGAATCTTTCACGCTCGTGCAGATAGAGCTTGAAAACCATAGTGGCTCATTATATCTCCCGGTTCGCAGAACCTATCACCGAGTCCAACTAAATGTTTCCCTAGAAACGATCCTAAATATTATTCACACGCTAATAAAAAATTGACTCATCTAGGATAAAGTTGACTTACAAAATCATTGAATCATCACAAGCATGCAAGACCATTGTTCACTCCGGATAACATCGATATGCGAGATGAAAGTCCTTGTACGGTTAACACCTATGACTCAATATTTTCGTTCATTATTCCTCGATTTATTTCACGAGCCACCACACCTTGATAATTTCTTTGGAACCTTCAAATTTTATTATCTTGGTATTGGCGACAATCATGTACGCGGATGGTGTTTCACGATCACATGAGTTCAAATTGATGAATCTTTTCGTCTGATCTTTCTCACTCTGAATCTTTAGACAACCATAGGAGTGATTTCTGTATGCAGGCAACCTCAAGATGTCCTCTTTATGATCCATCTCGGTTAGTAACTCCCGGGGAGCCTAACATGCCAAGTACCCAGCAGTCAAATCGATGGTTCCGATCAACATGCGAAAACATGTTCACTCATATCGGCGAGACTGTCACTCGTATCTCTCTGCATTGTAATGCGCATTATGAATATTTGAGTACCTATCGGGGAATCAAGCACTTCCGCTCTGGTAGCCCATTATCCCTAGTCCTTGATCCTAACGAGACCCCTCAAACAAACTCCAACTAGGGGTTTCTCGGCTTAGGGCTTATATGAAATAATAATTCTCGAGGCACCATGCTCCTCCCCGGTAGTAACCACGTCGGTATCATCTCATGCGGCGGATCTTTCATTCTAGTAAGGTTTCCCCAGAGCACGTATTCCTATTCCCCGACGGTGGGTGTTGACCGACATACCCGATTTCGTACGGTAAGAAAACACCGGCCATGGTCTCTAATCTTTTCGGTTATTGCTAAATGGAAATTTCGGTTACAATCGAGCACAAACATGGGATTTTTACCAGGCCTCAACAGCCCAAAAACCTTTAGGTAAATTCACCCCATCCTGGCAAATCTGAGAATCGTGCGATGGATTATCAATATGTCGACGCGCAAACATTGGCCAAGTTGATACAAAAGCCAACGACATTGTTCAAGTCACCACATTCACGATCACAACAATTTTCTGTTGATCTCCTTAGAATCAAAGTTGGGAAGCCCCCACTTGGGAAGATCGGAGTTTGTTCAAGATGGTGAGGAATTTCATGCTCACTAAACGTAGATTCGGATCCTCACCCTTGACCAAACCCGGGAGCAACCCCAGACAAGGTTTTCAAAACTAGGGTTTACACTTGGATGCGTAAGCATATATAATTCGCCCACGGCACATGCTTATTGTTTTTTTCCATTCATAAAAATGATAATCCTCAACACCATGATGAGGTTTCCATTTGGTTCAACGGATCTTATCCGATGAATATACTCGCAAACGGCTTGGGTAAACACCTCCCTCTGTCGGACCTAGGGTTGTGCATGAATTGGTTTGTGTCATTCATAAAAAATGTTGAGTTTCGAGAATATTCTTGTGTATCGGTGAGAGAATTCGACTTGCACAATCCATTCGGCATGTTCTCTAGTAAGTATCCATACTCTTCTTGTTTTGCGCACCGCTCTTAAGGTGAATTTTGTTGTTGATGCACTTTTTGGATGCTAGCTCTGATCCCGAGCATTGTTGTTGTTGCGGGATGGGAACTAATGCGATGAGGCACACCTTTGAAAGCTTATTTCACATAACTTAGATCGCCTCATTGGTTAAACTAGGGTTTTTGACGTAGGCTAGCTAGGAAGTGCCTTGCTAATAAAGTTTTGTTTGTCGATTTATTTAATTAGGTTTACTTGCTAAGGTTTTGCTTTATGGTTTAGAATATGCTTGCTATCTTTTTTTTTTTTTTTTTTTCTAAATGCGACTAATTCTATTTTATGTATGTGTAATGATACAAAAGCACTTACCTCGGCTCACATTTGGATTAACTTTGAGGCCAGGCTTGAAAACGAGCATAGTTACGGTTTCGAAGTTTGCCCATATAGGGAAACCGGCTTGAGGAAGCAATATTTACACCGCCCATGTGCGGGGAAACCGGTGGAGTACAAGTGTTTGTTATATCCCGATGCTTGGCACGTGACATGAACGAAACCGGCTTGTAATGTACGTAAAAACCAACATTGCTAATAGGGAAAACACGGTTGAATGAGCCTACTTCGGTCGGAACACACGCAATTTGAGATTGAGTTGGAAGGCGAAGGTGCTCTTCCACTATCGGGCAGGTTTGTAGGTAGCTCAGGGATCTTCGACATCGCTGCGCTTGTTGCGCTCATCGCGGCTTGTTACGCCGGTATTTACTTGCGACAGAGAAGGAAAATTTGGTGGTGTGGCAAAGGATTTGCGAGGATCGGTGAGGCCGCATTATGAGAGGGATAGGGGGAATGGCGAGGCTCGCCGGGTGGGGGGGCACGAGGGGACGGAGGGGCATCGAGGCCGGGGGCGGGTTGGGGGTGGCATCCTCACACGAAGTGATGGTGATGATTGCGGAGATAGTTGGCCGATTGAGAAGGCGGTATCGAACGTCGAATTGCTCTTTGGGTGCTTTGCAGTACAAGGCCAAGTTCTTTGGCGGTGGAGGGGAAGCGAGGGTAGATGGTACGATGAGGATCAAGGGCGTGTGAGAGACGGAGGAGGGCCATGGTCACAAGCGGGGAGAATCGGGGAAAAGAGCCTGGCGGAGGAGGGGTTATCGCTCGTCGATCTTCCTCTGGAGCTTCGCGCCTCGCGACCATCGTGGCCTCGGTCGAGGCATTGCAATGTCGTGAGGGCGGGAAAGCGGGGTGGAGTCGACAGCGGTGGTAGAACCGGAGCCAATCTGCTCGGAGAGCGCGTGAAGGATCTTTGTGTACTTGTGGACGCCGAACAAAGAACAACGTAGGAGAAATAGACTCCCAAATCAAACTCAATGCAAGCTGTAAATAGAACATCGCACATAGTGCTTGTGAGAACGTTCGGCGGGCATGCACTATTCAAAGGCACCATACGGACTCTCAAATTACATAGCGGGGTCACCATGTGGGCTTGACGAGAGACGAGTGGTCTCGGTTAACACCGAGAGAGAAGTTATAATGTTCGAGACGAGCGAAGCTGAGAGAAGGTTGTAATGCGTCGGCTGGATTCGGGTAAATGCTGCACTGCCAACCATGGTTAATCTTGCGGGTGTGGTGGCGCGAAGTAGGCCCATGTGGCTACCATGTGCATTTTGCCCTTGGGAATTAGCCCATAGCCAATAGGCCCCGTATCTCTGTACATTATTCACTGTCGGATTGTTTTGATCATTTTCAAGGCAGTGCTGGTCTGGAAAGAACTTGTCATTGATAATATGGATGAGGCCATGATTGAGAGTATACGTACTTTCGACTCTAGATTGGCTAGGAGGTACGCAACTTTATTGCCTTCTCTTCGGGTGTGAACGAAGGAAATTGTGATTGTGCTACCCATCTGTTGAGTTGGTCGAGGCGAGAGGCCATTCTCCATTGTTCACAACTTTGTGGGTTCTTGTGCCTTGTGAAAGGCTGAGTTGCTATGGATTTATGAGATCTTGGGGTCTCCTTCTACTATGATGGGAGATAGATTGTAGAGGGAGGGAAAGGGTTAGTCCTTGCCGGGAGACCTTCCCGATTCCGTAGAGTTGTTAGTGTCCCATCCTATTGAACCATAGTAGATAGCAATAGTATTCACTTGAAAATTTAGAAGATGCCTCAAAACCTGCCGGGCACAGATTCCCCTTGAGAAGCTCCATCGAAATTTAATTTGTATATGCCTGGAGGGGTGGTGTCCGGTTGTTGGAGGTGTCGGGAGTCTTTTGCTTGGATGTGCTAGACCTAGTCTTAATCTTGGGTTACTTAATTTTTGCCAAACGGCTACTTCCCTAGAGGTACATTTGGGGAGATCCTCTTCTGCCATGTTTGAAGCAAGTGTCTCTTGGAGGTTTTATAGCTGAAAAGTGTCCGGATGATGTCCAAAGGAGTTGTTTGAGTTTGAACCTCATACTGTTAAACATGCAGTCGAGAAAAGAAGGCACGGGATTAATTGCCAGTGGTTAAGTAGGGGCTTGTTGTAAGGTCGCTTGGGCCAATTGCGCAAAGATGTTGACGAGATCTCCCTTTGGCTTTGTGCGTTGACCTACGAAGCAAATTTTTTCCCATGGGTTGTGGGCATAGTGGCCAGGTTAACAAGGTCTTGTGTAGTTTCTTTCTCATGTTTGCAATTTGGGCATTTGGAAGGGCCAATGAAGCCACACCCCGAGTAAGTTGTCCCAAGTTAAGATTCTTCCACCGCGGGCGAGAAGCCAAAGAAAAGTGGATATTTTTGGGCCATGTGGAGCCCGGACCCGATTGCCAAAGTCTGTCTTGTGGGAGGTGGATCGGGTGCATGATGGCGAAACTTCTTTCGTTGTGAACGAGCCTTTGGGAGAGTAGCCCCAACGAAGGATATCCGGTTCTTAGAGAATCTTATTTTCCTTCTTTGTAGTTCTTGGCGAAGAGCTTCTTGTATGTCTTTGAGTAGCATTGGGTAGGATAGAGGTCAGTTGCTTCCAAGTATTAAAAATCACTTGGAGAAAGTGGGTGTCAGCTTTAGTTGGCTTCTTTGATTTCTTCCATATTAATGGGTTGATCGATGTTGGAGGAAGTTTGTGAGGTGTCGACAAGTTGTGGATGTTGCTTTGCCCGAGTCGGTCCGGAATGCGGGCGTGCGCCCATTTCTTATTTCCCGAGGAAAGGTTTGTGCTGCTGTATGAGGAGAAGTCTTGCTTGTGACTCATATGAGTGATCCGGTTATCGGAGTTGGAGTACGATTAGGTCTTAGAGGCGGCTGTTGTTGAGCGTGTTAGCATTCCATATTACGTGAGGTTTACGAGGATTGGAGGGCAGTTACAAAGTCTTGCCCCCATAACTTCATTCTTGTGTATGGGATTTCTGAGCCCCGGACCTCACTGGCACTTTGGGCTTACTGCAGGTGCTCAGTGAATGAAGCCCATTTTTTTTTTTTTTTTTCGAGGAGCCCCATAGGAATCGGCGTTGAAGATTTGATTGATTAGCACACTGTTGCAGGGCCCTTTAACACGAAGAACAAATAAAGAGCGTAGATGAAGGACCGCTACTGTGAGGATGAGTTTGTGAGGAGATTAAGAGGCTCTGTGAGTCAGTGGATAGTCGAGTTTCCGGTTTTCAGGCGGAGTTAAGTGGAGTGCTTAATAGCCGGTGTCGATAAGAGGTGCCCTAGATATTTGGAGGAAGAATGGGGGTGGAGAGAAGTTAGGTGGTTATCTTTGGCTTGAATGATTGCGGGGTGTTGAAAAAGAAAAATTTGAGACTTGGAGACATTGAAAGTCATGCAGAGGCGGTTGAGAAGAGGTTAAGAATATTTTGGAAGGATCTTGCTTCTTGGGTGAAGGGAACCCGAAGAGCATATTGTCGTCTACAAATTGTTGATGGGTAGTAGAGGAGCCATGAAGATTGAGACCACGCGGTGATGAGAGAAGGACGGCATTTTGGATGAGTCTGTGAGTCCTTACGACATGAGAACAAAGATGAAGGGCGATAGAGGGTCGCCTTGTCGAATACCTCTTGAAGGTTTGAGCTTGGAGGGTATGCCATTGATAAGAATGGAGATCGGTGGAAATAGAGACAAAATCCATCTTATCCACGATGCAGCAAAACCCAAAAGCTAGGAGATCTTTGAATACTTCAGCTTAACTTATCAAATGCTTTAGATAAATCGATTTTTAGGAGCATGCACGGCTTCTTGGTAGTGTTGAAAGAATGAATGACTTCATGAGTGAGGATGATGCGAGTCCATAATTTGTCTTCCTTCTACATAACCCGTTTGTTCGGCGATATGAGAGAGCGGCAAAGAGCTTGAGACGGTTGGCAATGACCTTGGAGATGATTTTGTATATTCCATTGCGAGCTATGGGCACGAATTTCTGCAGGTGCTAGGTTGCTTTCTTTCGGAACTAGTCTCGTCGAAGGTTGCATTTAAGGATGGTAGAAACGATGAGCGACTCTGGACTCTTCAACTTCATTGCCATGCTTCTTCTTTAATGAGGTCCAAAAATTGTGGAAAAAAATTAGAGGGTGAAGCCATACGGCGAGGTGCCTTCCTTTTGTTGGAAAAATACTTGAGAGGGGGGGTGAATCGTGTTACTACATATTCAAACTTTTTTTTACTTTTCATTCCTTAAAACCCATACGCTACTTTACTTGATGGCTTACCAGCGTATATCTGTGATTCCTTTATGAAACTAGCGTATACAGAGATTTAGATATGTCATTAAATCTTCACTTAAACCATTCCATCATTTATTCATCGGATCTTAATCGCGGTAAACGAATTAATTAAGAAGCAGAATAAACCATCCCACCTGGCTTATCACATGAACACCGGGATTTTTTAGGTGGAAACCCAAATCGGGAGAAAACCACTGACTGAGTTGCTCGACCTTCAATATTTTTTATTATAGAGAAAACATCTTACAACATATGTCTTTGAGCGCGGGGCGGCCGGCACGCGGGCACCCTGCGCTCGTTTACCGACCCCACTCTCACGGAAGGAGGCTACGGCCCACGACTCGTTTTACCGGCCTACGGGAAGGGGCTACGACCCCCGATCTCGTTCCCCGGCCTCACACAGAAGGAAACTACAACCCACGGCCCCGAAGGCTACAACCCTCGACACCACCTTGGACCACGTTTCGTAATTTTTCTGCTGGATCCAACAACTTCAATAGAACACCATAGGGCCACATTTCATCATATTTTCACTCTTTTGGACCCTTTCCATACTTTTAAGCACAACCATACATCATCAACGGATACATATCATACAGATCGAATACTTATAACCACAATAAAACTGACTCGGATATTTCATACCCCGCATGACAAACCTAGTTTGCATACGCTCACCTTCCTTTGATTTCGCGTATATCGCGCTCGAATCCACACAAACCGGCGTGTATACGATTATATTTTTATTGCGCATGCAACGCTTTCTTGTTGAAAGCAATATCATCTGCTTCCTCCAGCAAGCGAAAGTAGTATAGATGTTCAATCATTACGGAAAATGACATACTTGCTTGAATTAGATATTCGGTTCCAGATTTTACCCTTTTGGCAATGAGATGTTCGCTGAATGTCGCCTCATCACGGATCTAATCACTCCACCATGATCTAGAAAATACAAGTACATTTCAGATCTAAAGATCCCAACTTCATCATTTCTTCATAAGTGCTTCATGGAATTCAGATCTATCATCAAACCTTTACCCTTTCCATGTGAGATATACTTCATAGAAAGTATTCATTGACTCAGACATCTTGCTCACCACATTCATCATTTGCCTGATAGATTTCTTCTCCTTATATATGTTTATCCTTTATCAATGCCATGAGCCCCTTTTTCAGCCATGAGCCTTCAATACCACGGGCACCAATACCATGAGCCTTCAATACCACGGGCGCCTTCTTTAATTTCATGAGCCTTGATACCACGGGCCCCTGATTGCACTTTTTGGCGGCACAGCCCCATACGCGACTTGCCGTTCTTTTCCGCGTTATACCTTTCCCCCTAGGCCAATCCGCGTATATAAAGAGACATACTCCTTTTCATCATGCTTTGTTTATTCACAATTCCTTTTCTTCATTCACACTTTTAATTCACACTATAGATACATCTCATATTTTCTTCATAAGACATATTCTCTCAAGCTTCTATTTATGGTAAGATGTCATCATCTTCATGTGTTGATTGCCTTTCGGGGACAACACTTAGCATCATATTGTCAACAAACATTATGTCACATGATTTACATCATTTACTAAGTCCATCAAGTCAGCATAGCTTACCATCCAAGGTGATTGCCATAAAGGGGCCAATACCGCTATCGCGATCGCATGTCTTCATCTTCATTCGGTGGGTTGCCATCAAGGACAACACTGCGCATCCATCAGCTTCAACAATCTCCCCCTTTGGACTTGATAGCTTAGCTAGAATGTGGTATTTAGTTTACCACAACGGAGAGATAGATACAATAAGAATACAATGACACCATGTCATTCTCCCCATTTTATATGTCACTCTCTGTTTTTGGCATCATTCAAACACCATGTCACTCTCCCCTTCCCGGCAGGCGAAGGGCACATCATTATCTTCATTCACACACCATGTCACTCTCCCCCTTTGACATCAAGGGCAAACGACAAACCAGCAGTCCAAAACCAACAAATCATCGAGGCATCTTCATCGAAACAATAGAAACGAAGTGTAAGGCGGAACACCACCGAGCTGCCAGCAGAGTATCGAGAGATACCAGCTTTGACACTTGGTGTCTTTGAGGGCGAACCAACCAAAAAAATTCAGCAACCAAACATGCGCGGTTTTATGTGCATGAACTCGTACATACGCGGCTTGTGTTTGAAGCACGTATCCCAGGACATCTTCTCATTTCGCGGATCTGATTCTTTGTAAGGCAAAGAACGGTGTTCATCTTCTTTACGAGACATTTGAATGCTTTCTGGTTTACGGATATAACGAGAATAGTGTAGTTGTGTCCTTGAAGCATCATCCAATGGTTGCTTAAGCATAAGCCCGTATCCTTGGCCTTCGGATCCTTTGGCCTTCATTGTTTCCTTCCAAAGATTATCATACGAAGCAGCATCTTGAGATATGTACAAATAATCATGTGGTCCAAAAACACCATGATCTTCGAAGATGTAACATGAATTAACATATGTGAGCAAAAGATCTCAACCATAGCAACCAAACTCTATATGATGCAGAACAAACAATATCCAACTCATCCACACAAAGATACTTATAATTAACAGGAGCTCGAAAATCTCATCATAATAATCCATGTACTAAATCATCATCATTTGAGCATGAGTATCACAAGAGCAAGAATAAGCGAGTCATATTTCCAACAATGCAATCGACCCAAAATTCAACATACCTCCCTAAACAGTGCTTCTTCCTTAGCTTGTGCAATGCGAGACACCTTCAACGACAGAGTCATTAACAACAATCTGCGAAAATCTGTCCTCATCTGCGAACTATAAGACTTTCATCTCAACAATGAATGCTCTTCATCATAAAGCAACCGGGCTTCATCCATAATCTTCAACACAAGAACCCATGCATCATTTCATTATCATGAGTATAACTAGAATGGTACTAGGTGCAATCATCGGCGGTCGGGCGGTGCTCCCCCTGGACCTGCGCGGATCTTGACTGCTCAGAGATAAATTTCTTATCATCAATGCATCTTTGTATTTGCGTCTTACGGAACTCGCGTGTATGTCGACTTTAGTTAATGGGTTTCCCTGCTGACAGCAGAAGGTAGGCATAGAAAATTTCCATCTTCCATCGTTTCTTCTCACAGGCATACCTCCTGTGCCTGTCCTTTCCACATCGGATGTCTTTGTCGAAGTAAACATAACCGAATAATCAAATCAACCATGAAAGTCATCATGCATTGCTCCCCTTGTGACGATACATTACTAAATCTCATAATGTATCCCACATCATTCCTAACGATCCAATCGGAGAAAGTAAGCTTCCCGAAGTGTATGAGGCTATGATGGCGGCTCACAATTCCTACGTTTCGATCGGTCCTCCTTCTTTTTCCATTTATGTGACTTTCAGCAGTGTCTTGAAAATTGTCCACTTTCCCGGATACGTTCATCACTGCATTATTTTTCTACATCCATACTTGTTACAAACACTGTAACATCTCATGTGGTCGGAGAAATAACCATAAGAATCATAATGAGTATTTCTATTCTCTTCCTCCTTTTACAATCAGGTACTTCCATGTCCATACTTGTTACATGAAAAACAATATCCCTTGGAAAACAGTACCTTTCTATGTAGGATCTGTTTGTTTGAAGGCTGCAAATATTAACATACACCAATTTGCTTTGCCAACATGCCCATAATTATGACATTTGAAACATTCAACATTGTGGATGATTTCCTTTGCGATTTCTTCATTGTTGGTTGACCTTTTGTTTCTTTCAACACTTCAAGTTTCGTGTGTGACACCTTCACTGAATCATTAGCATTCTCTTGTAGACTAGATTCTCCTTTAACGGTTTCATGAAAACCAAGACCAAGTTTGATAGAAGAGGAGACCTTTTTGACTACTAAGAATGTTATCCGGAATCTTAGTACTTATCTTGAAACCTCAAAGTCTAACCTTTTCTTCTAGTCCTGCTTCCCAGTGTTTACCTCAACCTCGAGGGCTTGACATTGCTTTGTCATGCTTTCTTCTTTCCTTCTTCCATCTTCTACTTGATCCTTGATTTCAAATTCTTCTTTAAACCAATTTTCGTTTTCTTCACAAGATTATTGCGGCTCTTCATTCTTCTTCTTCGATGCTTTGAGATCTTCTTTCGAGAGATATGTTTTCAGCTTTAAGTCCGACATTCTTCTTATTTGATTTTTCGAGACCTACTTTGTGGGAAATGATTTACTTCAAGTTCTTCATTCTTCTTATTTGATTCTTCAAGATACGCATAGTAGAATGATTCCATCTCCAAATTCTGCATTCTTCTTGTTTGATTCTTGTAGATGTTGTAGACGTTGTGATGAATGAATTTTTGCTCCAAGTTCTTCATTTTCATTTAGTTGTATAGGTTCCTCACTCTTCTTACTTGATGCTTCTAGAGAGATATTTGTAGCTTGAGACCTTCATTCTCTCCATTTTCCCCATTGTTACGGATCTCCTTGAGCGATTAAGCACGGAAAAGACCACCCTACGATACCAATTGTTGGGAAAAATCTTTGAGAGGGGGGGTGAATCGGTATTTCTGCATATTCAAACTTTTTTACTTTTTCATTCCTTAAAACCCATACGCTACTTTACTTCGGTAAACTAGCGTATATCTGTGATTCCCTTTATGAAACTGACGTATGCAGAGAGATTTAGATATGTCATTAAATCTTCACTTAAACCATTCCATCATTTATTCATATGAGATCTTCAATAGCGATACTTGGTGCGGTAAGAGCAGAATATAAACCATCACACAAAGCATCACACATGAACACCGGGATTTTTTTAGGTGGAAACCCAAATCGGGAGAAAACCACATTGCGATTGCTACGACCTTCAATATTTTATTATAGAGAAAACATCTTACAACATATGTCTTGGCGCAGAGACTTGACCGGCACGCGAGGCACCCACAACGCTCGTTTACCGACCTCTCCTGGAAGGCTACGACTGACTCGTTGCAAGCCTCACGGAAGGAAAACTCGACCCCCCGATCTCGTTGCAAGCCTCACACAGAGGAGCTACAACCCACGGCGAAGGCCACAACCCTCGACTCCACCTTGGACCACGTTTCATCAATTTCACCACGGATCCCGACAACTTCAATAGAACACCACTTGCGAGGCCACATTTCATCATATTTCATCTGGACCCTTTCCATACTTGCAAGCACAACCATACATCATCAACGGATACATATCAACGAGATCGGATAACAAACACAACGGAAGCTGACTCGGATATTTTCATACCCCTTGCTTCGACCAAACCCTAGTTTGCATACGCTCTTCACTGCTTCAACGATTTCGCGTATATACGCTCGAATCCTGAACGGGCGTATGCCTCGATTATTGTGTGCAGCCTGCGCATGCGCGCCTGCGGCCGAAGGCTGGTATATGCGCGCTTCCTCCCGCGGCCAGTAGCGTATCAGGTCTTCAATCATTACGAACGACATGCTGCTTCATCGGTTAGATATTCAGTTGATTTACCCTTTTGCTTGAGACAGGATGTTCGCCTAGATGCTGTACTCATCACGGATCTAATCACTCCATAAACGAGATCTAGAAAATACAAGTACATTTCAGATCTAAAGATCTGACTTCATCATTTCTTCATAAGTGCTTCATAGATTCAGATCTATCATCAAACCTTTACCTTTCCATGCAGATATACTTCCATAGAAAGTATTCATTCAACTCGGACATCTTGCTCTCACATTCATCATTTGCACAATATGTTCTTCCTTATATATGTTTTTATCCTGTCAATACCATGAGCCCTTTTTTCGATACCATGAGCCTTCGATACCACGGGCACCAATACCACCCAGGCCTTCAATACCACGGGCGCCTTCTTCAATACCATGAGCCTTCAATACCACGGGCCCCTAGATTTTGCCTTTTTGAGCGCTTTAGCCCATACGCGACTTTCGTTCTTTCCGCGTGCTACGCGATTTCCCCTGAGCCAATCCGCGTATGCCAAGAGACATACTCCTTTTCATCATACTTTAGTACATTACGAATTCCTTTCTTCATTGCTTTTATTTCACACTATAGATACATCATATTTTTCAACCATCTGAGAACATATTCTCTCCAAGCACAACTTCATGGTAAGATGTCATCATCTTCATCAGTGGGTTGCCTTTCGGGGACAACACTTAGCATCATATTGTCAACAAACATTATATCACATCTGATTTACATCATTTACTAAGTCCATCGAGTCAAGCATAACTTCATCGGTGGATTGCCATCAAGGACAATACATGTCAACGGTCGCATGTCTTCATCTTCATTCGGTGGGTTGCCATCAAGGACAACACTCTGCATCATATTTCCAGATTCCCTTCTTTCATTTGGGTTAACGCGATTCAACTTCGTAAGGGTGACCGGGCGACGACATTTTGTTGTGCTCCTCGGTGATTAGTTTAGGGATGAAAGTGAGAGATGTGATCTGTGCCATTGTCGATCAGCGAGTGATCCTCTCGCTGTGTATAAGAAAGTGATCCGGAGAGGACTTGTTGATTTCCTCTTCTTGTTCACTTTGCCCCTTGTGGATTAATAATATGAGGAATACGATTTTGCATCCTTCTGCGAATGGTTGGCCTGTGGAAAAACTTCGTATTCCTCTCCCCCTCCTTCAACCCAGGTTATCCTAGATTTCTGCCGCCATAGAGTTCTTCTTGTTTGCGCCTTTCCTCGTACTTGTGTAAGTCTGTTCACGAGTGGCCATCTCTTCGGTTCTTCCTTCATTGATGATTTTTCTTTGAGTGGCTTCCATTTGTTCTCAAGTGTTACGTGTCTGAAGGATATTTCCAAAGAAAAGCAGAGGTGTTCCGATTCTTGATGACCGTTCGGAGGTGCTTAAGTTTTGTTGAAATTGGTACATCTTCGGGCTTTGGGGGAGGAGTGTAGCTTTGCGAAGCTTGTGTGACCATCACCAAAAGAGGCGTGAGTGAGCCAAAAAGCTTCGAACTTGAAGGGATTTTTGTATTGAAGACCAACGTTACTGCCAATGGAAGCGGAGATAGGCCGATTGGTCCGACCCACTACTGCGGTAAGATTGAAGCCATAAGATCCCCCTCTAAGTGGATTGCATTGTCAGGAGATGAGCGGTCGAGTTTGAGGCAATGCAGATTTTCCGGTCTCTTATTGCTCCAGGGGTAGATGACCTTGAAAATTTGGAGAAGAGGCATGTCTATAAACCAATTTTGTTGGCTATGAAGTTTACGAAGTGGGTACGTACGGTACTCTCCGGTCTTCCACCTCTTCTTTCTCCCATTCTTGTGATCATGTTGAAGTCTCCTGCGACGACCCAAAGCGGAAAAAGTCTGTTTGCATTGGATCTGTTATGGTGTTAAGCAAGGCAGTTACGAAATTTGAATCCTGTGGGAAGTAAACATTGGATAAGTGCCGTGAATGTTGGTTCGATAGGATGGAAAGTAACTTCATAAAAATGTGTTGAAGCGACATGGTAGTTGGACGAGATCTGTGTATTGAGTGTCCCAAGTGTGCAAGTCCTCTGAGGCTCTGAAGCATCCACTGCTATTGAGTTACAACTAGGCCGGACCTTTGTCGGGAATGTTTCTAGAGTTTCTTCTTTTTGGCTGGTTTCTTGAAGAAAGTATATTTGGTCTTTCTTTCTGTATCATGTTTTTAAGTATTTTGTGCTTTCCGAGAGTTGTTGAGCCTACAATATTCCATGGTCCAGCTTCATTGAAAATGTTGTTAGTCGAGAGGTTGGGGAGCAACCTTAGCTTAAATCTGGCTGAGTGTTCGACCAGTATTTGCCCTATGGTAATGGTGCGTTGCCAATACGGCTTTCGCCCTCTTTTCCTTGGGTCTTTTGTGATTTTTTGCTTTGTCCCGGTGGCTGCCGGGTTGGATGTGAGCTTCTTTTGCGTGTGAGCATTTGGGGGGGACTTTTCTGGTTGTCGATATGGTGAGGATTGATGAATGTCGAAGTTACGATTTAACCAAGCTTCCTCTAGCTACGAAATGTCATTCGCCTAGATCCGGTGTCCAAGTTCCTCTTCCATGTGAATCTCTTGACTTCGAATTAATCATAGCTTGATTTGAGTTGAAATTTGAGTATGAGTGTTGTCTCGCAGGTGACGGTTGGATGCCGGGGTAGAAGTTTGATCTCGGCGGTGGGTTTTGTCGGGGGTGGGTTTCGGAAGAAGGCTTTTTGTTCGGGAGAGTGCGTCGTGAGCAGGCTTGGTCACGGGTTTGGGTTGACTCGAGGGAAGTTTGTGAAGGAGACCGGCAGTCGGCGGGATCAATCTCGGGAATGGCATTAGGGTTGGCAAGAGCAGCGAAACTATTCTTGGTTGAAGGAGTATCGGTGGGGAGAGGGTTTCTTACCTGGGGCCCGGAGGTTTTGCCATGTCTTCTCCTTTGTGCTTGACCTTGGTGAAGCCGTACGCACTCTGAGTTGCCTCAGAGCTCTTTTTTTGCACGAGCTTGTGTGGTGAGGGGACAATCTGCGAGATGCCCTAGTGCATGGCATCTTCGACATACGAATGGGACATGCTCATAGTCTATCGGTACGGATCCACTCAAAATCATCATGATATATGCTGATCGCATACGGTAGGGGCTTGTCTAGGTGCATTTGGACACGGATGCGTGCATACGAGTGTACCAATGAAGCTTTGTTTCTTCTTGTTTTGATGAACTCCCCGGAGCCTTGGCTATTGCTTGAAAAGAGATTCCTCGTCCCGGTATTCTATTGGTAGTGAGTATGGCGTGTATCCGGACGAGGTGCCCAATTGAAATTTTCTTTATCTGGGTTAAATCTTTCTACCACGGTTGCCGGAGATACAACCTGTGAGTTGAAGAAGTAGGCCCTCCATCCATTACTCTATTGCGATCTTCTAGCGAGTTGAAAATCCCACGCTGACACTTGCGCGGCGGAGCGTGACTTGCCCTTTGGGTTTCCATTTGGAGGCAACCCAGCCGTGTAGGGCTTTCTCGGTCGACGAGAAGCCGATGAACTTGCCAATGAACGTGATCCTTCATGTCTTGGATTCGAGCATTGATCCGATGGCTAAGCGATTCGATTTTCGGTCTTTCGGTGCTATGGGTTTGCGGGTGGAAGTTGCAGGTGCCTCACCTGCAGGTACAGTATGCGTGTAGTCGTATCCTTTTGGGCTGCGTTTCACCGCTGCCGGCAGATTCATTACTACGCACGGAGCTTGCGTGGGTGCCGTCTTTGGTGGGGAGGGTTGCCCTTCCCCCCCCGATACGGACTCCGCGAAGCGGTTCGAGTCTTTGCGAGGTGCTTGGGCCGTCGAATTGTTAGGTCGGGCGTAGGCGGACTAGGGTTTCTTCGGAGACGAGTTGCGGGCGCATCGAGCCCTTGCTATCTTTTCTTGCGTTCGGTAGTTTTATGCATTAAAATTTTCCATTTTATTTTTGCATGCATGCCTTTTGATCTTCCTATTATATGTCCTTCAGGATAATCTTGCATGTGTTTTGCCTTGTTTCTCCACAAACTAACATTAGTCATTCCCGCACATGGCATTGCATTGCATGTTGTGGCTCATACATTACATTGCATCGTACACTTTCTTCTCACATCATTTCCGCAAGTTGTTGATATAGCCTTGAAATTTTTTTGACATACTTCCTATCATTGCATGAGCTCGCATTGAAACCCTCATCCACCCTTGTACGACTTGTTTTACCTCGATTGTTAGTAGTAACTCCATTATTTGTGTGAGGTTGTGGTGGTTACCTCAAGAGGAAACTTCTCCGGGGACGGATCATTCAAGTTGCATTCTCAACAAATTGCCTATGAGTCTAAATTCATTATCCGGGAGATACGAGCCGGTTGTTTCAGGGAACCCTAGCAAGTGTGAAGGAGCCCATATCCATACCCTAAGCCTTGTGCCCCACATATGTGATCTTTCATTTATCTTAATGATATATTTTTCACACTTCGCCTATTGTGGTAGATGGGATGTGAAGGTTTGGCATAAGGGCGAGCCCAAATCGGAGATATCTTTCGGTTTACGTAAAAACAAGAAACAACCTCTCTTGCTCATGAAATAAGTCGGGATCCTCATCGCACATAAAGACAAGTGCCACGAGCACCGCCAACAGAAAATAAGTGCTACAAGCACATCAAACAAATAAGGGTAAAGGATCGAGAAAGGCTTCTTGCGCGAGAGGTAATGCAATCTCTTGGGGGTATTGACCGAGGCTTTAACAGCGGTGAACAACGTATGGTTATTGAAGTGACTCCACCGGTCTTGTCCCGAGCTGCTAGTGGTGGAGCAACACCGAAGGCTTTATTTTAAAAAAATCATGAGAAGGAATAATAAACTGTTGCCTTGCTCTTCACATCATCAACAAGCTGCGAAAGCACGACGGGCTTTTCTTTGATGTGTTCGTTCATGGGAACCTAGTTTAGGCACGAAATTTGGGCATGCAACGAGCCAAAGTATTACAAAGGGTACCCGCGAGCACATTCAATATTCCCTTGCACATCACTATCTTGGCTCGGACTGCTATTGTGATAGTGTGGCAGAATCTTTGGAGACTACCCGATTGGTTTGCCATTTGTTGTAGCTACTACAACACCACCCAAAATTTTGGTATTTGCCCAAAATTTGGTCCCCCTGCTAAACTTAGTCATTAAGGTCTTTCACCCAGGCCCCGAAGTCGGTGTCATCCCGAGTGACCTATCCCCAACCCCTCATGAGCTTTCTCACCATCATGAGTAGATGTTGTTCTTTGCAATCATGCCATGTGTGGGAGGCATCATCCAACACATGCTCGAATAGGAACTTTTACGTGTGCATTTACCAGGATGTACATTATGGGCCCCCTCTGTGGGTCATTAAAAAGCATGTTGTTTGCGTACTTCTCTTAAGCTCATTGGTCACTGAATTTATCTAGGGGCACCATTCTCAAAGAGTAAACATGAACTAATTGATGTTATAATGTTTCACACGGAGTCAAATCCCACTGAAATTTGATAAACTAATCAATGTTGTCATGACACCAAAATAAAATTAAGCTCAACGACAAGGTCACGTATTTGTGAAATAGGACACTTTCATCCACATGCCCCTGCTTGGGTAGAATGGACATAATTCTACCATTAGAAGACCATAAGTTCAGCGGAGATGACAAGGATGCGCCCACGAAGTCGAGATGGAGGAGCAAGTTAATATTATTCTCGGATGGAGGATGATGTGGTAAAGGATCGATTGTTCATGGTTGACCGATGCAACAAAATTCTTCAACGATACGCCTCGGATACCTAGACTCATTTCGTTGCGAAATATAAGAATCTGGAGGAATGTTCTAGCATTGGGATATCATGGCATTGGTGTTGTCCATGGCAAGCAAAATCTCCCCGCTTTATGTCTCCGGAAGTACTTGTGCGAAGACATTCAACACTGCGAAAAAAGTGAAGGGATACTTGGAGCATTGTCCTTTTTCTCACGGACATTAACTCTCGGTGCTTTTATTCAAATGTTTTTATAGTGTTGAAAGATGGTGACAACGACAAAGGTGGTGGTGCGCGGTAGCCACGAAATTCACTACTTGTCTGACCCCGGTACACGACGGGGTTTTGGAAGCAACCTTGGAATTTGGGCTCTCATTTTCGCCTCGGTGGGACCCCGAGTAATTTTAAAGATATATGTGATGAATATCACAGAAGCTATGATTGAAAGTTGACAACATATGGGAAAATTAGTAAAATGCATGTTTGAGTATGACTCCATCGTTTATTATGTCTCATCTTCATTCGTAGGAGGACAAATAAGTTTTCTTGCTGCATATTTGAAGACGTTAACTACGGTGGGAATGAATGGATGCCTACCGCCTATACTATTAAAGTCCCACACGGACACTCTCCTTTATTGCCTCCATTATACTTACCATTACAACGATAAGTTAAAACAATGAAGCGCAAGCACATTGCACATGAAGTAGTCCACGACGCAGATTTTGGCTCTCCTCCACATGTGAAAGGGTATGTTTATTGACTTGAGAAACGACACCATACGTTTTCCACCTCAAGGAAGAAAGTTTCAAATGCCAGGGTACCATTCGAGTGCCTCCCGGGGAATGCATTGATGATATTAGGTAACCACCCTTATTAATGTCTCGACTTCCTCTCCATGTGACCTGCGTGAATGATGTCACTAATTAGTGTTTTAGTGGGCAGGCGTTAGTTGTTATTATCCAACGTGGATGGGACCATAAAAGTGGCAATATAATTCCTCCCCACTGAGAATGCATACGCGTAGATTTATTTGAGACGGCTTTGTCGTTGTCATAGGATATGGATTTGCGAGGGAAAAGCGAGAAACGGCGGGTGGAGACGAGCACAATAGCAACTATGGAACATTATTTTCGCGAGGACGATGGCCTTTTTTTGGGATGTATGGTTAAATTAATAATCCATCGACGAATTAGCATTAGAAAAACAGGGAGGTTGAAAAACCCGACCTTCTTGAGGCTGCAGCCAACTACATCATTAAATATGCGTTCGGATGGTGATCACCACGTTAGTTTAGAGCGGGACGCATGGAAGCTTTTGTTAAAGAGATTGACAATGCCCCGGGCTTTGGGCTCACGGACAAGATTGTAGTCTGGGTTCCACTGCGATGATCTTACCATCTAAGCTAAGAAAATTCTTGCAACAATGAACAACGTTGCGAATGGGAGGGTACACGTGGAGGTGACGATCGACTTTACTTTGTGATTTGTCCAAAGTGCGCTCCTTCACAGCGCAACCGGATCACACGATCGAGTGACTCCTCCATACGTAAAAGCCACTCCATTCATTAAATGAGCCATGGTTATATTGAATATGCCGAGGACATTGCTTTAAAGCAAGATTCAATGTAGGTGAAGACATATCCACTAGTAGGAAGATAGTACCTGATATATATATATGAACAATAATTCTTTGAGTTTGGGCAGGCGTAGGATCACAAATAAATATCGAGATGCATCCATTGCGGCTCGAAAAAGCTGCGACCATGCGGCCCAGGCGGGGTTACCGGATTTCAGCCCGAGTCAGTGCGCTTGTCTCCAGCGAATGAAGTGAGCCTGTGGTCCCTTGTTATGCGACCACGTGAGGTCGCAAGTTCGGCTTCCGGGTCGGCCCGAGTCGCCAAATCTATGAGGCAAATGCAAAGTGCGACTTGGTGGTAGTAGTGACCGTTTTGTGACCTTTTTGAGGTATGACCCAATCAAAATGAAATCAATAGCGACCCTCTAGGTCCCTGAGTCGGCTGATCTATGAGGCAAATAAAAGGTGCGAATTGGTGGTAGTGGCGACCATGCGACCTGTAGATCTCATGCTTTGTGTATACACGGTGGGGAGAACCTTCCAATGAATTTTGGAGGAGTAGCCGGGGTGATCAACATCTTTTTTAGTTCCTAGGCATAAAATGCAAATAGGTAGGAAACTCTTTAGCACGTCGATGGTTGTCTTGTTCGTAAAGGAGCTATCAAAGGTTTAGTAAATAGATTTTCCACGCTCGAGAATGAGAATCCAACGTCGGTTCAACTTTCCATGGCGTTTTGAAAATATACTATTTGGGATGGTTTGCGAGATAATACAAAAATTGGTAAAGAATGATAATAAATGCATGTAGAAACGGACTAGCATGTCGGAGTTACGACAATATGCAACGAGGTTTATACAAATGAAGATGAATGGTATTCATCATCCTTAAAAAACCCGAGACATTGAAGGAGGTGAATGAGTTGGAACGATTTAAGTTTCAAACTTGAGGGGCTCGGCCACCAATATGAATGGAAATGCTTTCGACCGTGAAAATAAATTGATGATTTGTTTCCGGTCGGAGTTAAGGAGCGAGAGAGAGTGGCTTGATTTGGTCAATCCTAGCTCGTTGGTGTCCACACATGTAGTTGTGATGCCTCTTATTAAAGGGTCCTACATCTATATCATGGGGCTACATTGCCTACCATGGAAATAGAGTCCACCCGGGGAATCGATTTTGGAGAAGGAAGCATCATTAGCACATGTCGTACACAATTCGTGGAAGAACGAGGAGGGTGTCATCAAGTGAAACCTTCCCTCAGTGCCGATTGCATTACTTTTCGGTCCATAGCAAGACCAATACGCATTATAATGATTGAAAAAAAATGCATAAGGAGCGATTACCGAATCCATGCTCTCTGATGGCATGGTGGCACAACACTTGACCACACGGGGGTCTAAAGTTTCCCGTTTTTCACTTGTGTGATTAATTAAATATACCCATAACATTATTATTATCAATTAATAAGAGGCATGTAACCTGACTATGTGACGCGGTAAGGAAGCTGTTAGTTAGCATGAGGGCTAAAATATTTTCGAGCAAACAAGAGGACCCGCGCAGCGAGGTTGATTCTCACAAATCCCCAGGGCTTGTACTTAAAGTCCAAAGAAGCGCTGATTATCTTCATAAGCCAGGAGATGCATAATAAGGAATCTTGTTATGAAATCGAATCACCAAAAAAGTCGCGGCCGCCAGTTTTACCTGGTCGCAAATCTGAACTCTGCCAAAGCCAGCAGGCCGCTGGGCTTGCATCTGTAGTCGCAGTTCATTTCAGCGGTCTCGATGTAGTTATTAAGTCGTCGCTGAATTAATCGAGCCTGAGCGTAAACATCTGCTGGCTCGTCGTCGTAAAATATATTAGCCGCCGCTGAAAACCAACGAAATCGAAAACAGCAGAAAAACAACCAAAATACCTGTGGTTATCACCGAGGGTTTATGGAGAACTCTGAACAGAGCTCAATTGAAGCGTTACTGGCATAAATTATGTACGTTTGGGCGCGAATATGAACATTTAGAAAATGCAAATATAAATGTGTGTATATAAATATAAATGTATATTTTAATTATAAGACTATAATTGGTGGAAGCGTATACTAATTTCTATTATCGCATTTACCTTTAATCAATTTCTGGTGTAGTATTAGTATTAATTGAAGTTATTCATATATAAAGTAATTTTAATGTTGTATTAACTTGCTGTATTGCCATTTAGACCTGAAGTGAAGCGTTTATCGTGAAAATTATTTCTGCTGTAGTGGTGTTCAAACTATTATTACAATTAATGTATTGTGGACTTATCAATTGCTGCTCGTCTACTAAACGTATTATTATGTACATTCATTACGTGATCCAACATACACATATATTGTAGGTGTTATTATCAAGTTATAGTCGAAATGAATGAAAATCAGCGTGTAAATGCCTCAGGTAGATCCTATCGTTTAATCGGTGGAAATTTCGATCCTATATAAGCGACTGTTCAATCATTGATATAATTTCATTTTGATGTATTAAGTACATTACACCTCTCTACATGTGTATTTATTTTATACATTTGAAATTTCTACATGCTGAAGCATTATCTATTCGTATACCATTAATGCTGTTGATATATAAATAGAGATAATGTCGATGATCATTGTTATTAATTTATCATTTAGTAAAATCTAATTTATTATCATTGGTGGTATAATGTGGTAGTTATTTAAATTATGTATTAGTATGAATTAAATTCAATTACCGGAATTTGGAATCATAAAAGTGAAATTTTAGTATAACCATTACACCACAATCTCTTGAAATTTAGTACCGCCTTCAAATTTACAAAAATCTAATTGAAATTTTGAGAGAAAAAAAAACAAAATAATTAGCCTACTGCTGATTCAAATCGACATGGTAACTACAAATGTGTTTCGGATTTTTAAGATCTCATGACTTCGTAAATCAAAATCCAAGGAGTCACCAATCCCATGCTTATCCTAATTTAAACAATCTACAAACTACGCAGCGTCATGATTTCAATTAAATCAATTTACAATCATCCCAATTACTTATAATTAGTCGTAGATTTTTGTTGGTTATTTGATCAATTTCACTATTTCTGAATCAAAACCATAATCTTCTGTTTTCATTTTAAACATAGCAAAAATTATGTAGAAGTTTAAAAATACTTAGGTTTTTCAATCAAATTTGATTATAATTTTTACTAATATTGTAAATTTTAGCGATGGTTATTATCTAGATATTTATGATAATATAATTTCATGTTAAATTTTTCTCAACATTAAATTATATAAATAAAAATAAAAAAATAAAAATAAACTTAAACTTAAAAAAACAAAATATAAAATATAAAATTTATTTATAGGTTATATTATTAACTAAATTAATTTAGATTTATTTTAACTTGATTTTAATAGAGGGATCAAATTTATTGATATTTAAATCTCTTTTAATATGAGATCAAATTTTTGATATGTAAGCGTTTTTAAAGTGAAAAGAGATTTGATCCTTTTAGGTGCTAAGTAGATCAGAAATTAGGATGGATCTAGAGTTAATTATGTTAAGAGACCTTTTTCTTCTTCTTGAAAATTAGACAACAGTAAATGTATCTTTAATTTTGAACACTTAATTTATAAACAAATTATGGGAAATTACCATCCAAATTATTAACTAGTACAACCACATTAAAAGTTTTAATGTGGTTGATATAGAGTAAGGCTTCATAAATATAACAAAAAAACTATTGCAACAAAGGAACTTATTAAAATTGGAATAATGTTAAATTTCTAGGAAATTGCCAGTAGAGAGCCACCTACATGAATATAGTTTTAAAATTTATGAAAAGTAATGGACCATTTTGCTAAATAAAATTTTCTTATATAAATGAATTTTATAAATAATAGTGAGAAACTTATTAAAATTGAAATAATCTCAAATCTGTAGGAAAATTTTTGTAATCTCAAATCTCTAGTGTTCATCATATCAGCCTCCTGTTAAGGTTTTGTTAAACAAAACCTCGCTTAAACACCCCAGATCCCCTCTTTTTTCCTTGAGAATCCATTTTTGTGCCTATCGTTGCCGTTTCCCACCCTCCAAATTACAACTTAAAAGGCCAAAATCCGTATTCAAAAATATATAAGGCCCAGCCCCTTTCGGTTCTAGCCCCCTACATCGTATTATCCACATGAATGAAAGCTGAAACCGAGTGCGAGCCTTGATGGCGCTTATTAAATATGGATATCGGACGCACTATCAGCCGTCGATCTGTATAGATTGGACGGTCTTCGTTGAGCAGCGCCGCTCCCATGGCCCACTCCATTCACTGCCCAAACCACATCTTCACTGTCCGATCAAAACATAAATCAACAATCTGTAGTTCTCCCGCCGTGGTGGTCCCCGCGCCCAAAAGCACTGTTCAAAACTGCCTGGTATTCATCGCATTGCCTTTCGGTGGAGGGCGGTAATTCTCGTTGGGCCAGCTATTCCATACACTGTCTGCCACACGTCCCAGCGTACGGTTCCAAAACTGCTGTTCATCGCACGTTATTTTTCGGCAAAAGATGCGCAACGATATCGCTGTCAGCCGTCCGATCTGGGGGTCTTTATCCAACGATCATCGCACTCCGAAGCTTCATGAGTTTTAACCACAGGAAAATCACGCCCGTGGCCCACTATCCATCGCCTCCAACGCTCTTTCAACAGTCGATCTCCTCCTGAGATCGGACGGTCAAGATTTGATCATCCACGCCGTTGACCCAGTCTTCCTCCACATCACTCGTTCCACGTGTGTGTCGCATGTTTCCTCCTCCCGTTATATATATTCCAGTCATAAGTCTAATTTTCATTATTTTACGTTAAAAACCTCTGCCTAGTCCGTCCGCCATAGTTCCACTGCATTTTCCGTCACCACCCCGTATACTTCCACCATTTCATCATGCCGCTTTGCTACACAGTCATCCCCACTGCATCTCCATCCCCACGCATGTTTTTCCTAACAGTGTCTCGGGTTTTGTAGGGTTACAACTATGGAGGTAAATTGCCATTATTCACAGCCTCCATTACAGAAGCAAAGAGCACATCAAAGGACCAGTTTGCAGAGTCAAAATTTATAAAGAAAGGCCCAGGAAGATATGTCAACAAGACTGCCATTTACGAGAAGGTTGAAATCTGTCAAACCCTCCAGAGACATTCAAAGCATAGATTGAACATATGGAGATATTAATGTTGCGACAGAGAGTATCAGTGTGAGATCAGAGAATTAGATAGCTGTAATTAAAGTTTTTGAGCTCTGATTCACTATTTAAATGTAAAAGTACCAGGTCGAAGATGTCCCAGATCACACAGAGGGTAGCATGCACAAGAAACAATACCCTCCAGGTTTCATTTCAGCAAGATTTTCTTTCAGGAAAGGACAGGATGTTCATATGGTTATCTCTATACCGTGTTCCTGAAGAGATTTTCACCCAGAACATTTATTTCAGTTAGCAGGCCACAAAGTACATCCAGCACTACAGCGTCGTCAAGCAGTATGGGCGGGCACTTGTTCACCATTTTGTTTTAATGATACAATTAAATGTTCATCACCTACCTCTTTTACTAGGTTTTGGTTTCTCCTATAAAAACCAGGCAGAAACGTATTGTAAGGGTTCCAAATTTTATCAGAAAATTATGCAGTGAAAGGCTTTTTGTATACATTTTGTAAAATTATTATATTAAGGCTCAGAGCCCATAGGGTCTCAGTGAGGAGGAGTTCTATCTGTCATAGAGGATTCTGGTCTTTGGTATTTCACAGTCTGTAACTTCTCTTATGTGTTATTTTAATATATCATTTCATTTCATCCATGCTTCCTGTATCATGTTTTGGAATGCGAGTGGCTCACTGGTCTTTGGTATGGATTCATCCTAGTTGATGCCCATGCTCGGATCAGTCAAGCACTTTAAATATGGCTCATGCATGATATTCTGTTCCATTATTCAACTAACCATACTTCTGCTATATTAGTTGCTTTGGGAGGGTGCTTTTAAAATGATATTATCATGTATGGATTCTTAGATTGGTAAGCCCATGCATGGTGGTATTTTATATCTAGCTATCAGCTCAATGTTAACTAATATCTTCTCAATATTTCTTTCACTACATACACCTTCTGATAATTTATGTCTGTGAAGTATTTCTGAATCGGCCCACTTTGCACTAAACTGTCTCTGAATTGTCTGTTGCTTTTGTATTAGAGTTCTGCATCTTGTCTCTGCAGTATCTCTTTTCCTATATCAGTTTCTGAGAGTTTGGTCCCATTCTATTTTATTTCCCTGATTACAGGAGATAGCATGTGAGCTGAAGCTGACAACTTCACACATTACATTATATGCTCCTTGCTATGCTAAGATGTCCTAGGCACTGGTCTATCACAACTCTAGGCTGTCTCTAGGAGCTACAACATCTTTCTGGCACCGTTGCCGGAGAACGAAGTTGATAAAATTTATATCCCTGGGCCTCGACAAAATCTAATTCACTCTTCAAGTAGGTGAGTATGGAGAGTTGAGAGTTGTAAATCCCCCACCTTGACGACTCCACAGTTCCTAAATGATTAAAAAGACTCCACTGGGAGACCATGTCATAGTACAGCATCAGCTGTGCTAGAGACCAAATGACTCCACTGGTAGAAGACTCTGAACTGGTTGAGAAGATGCAGTGATCATCTTTGTAGAAACATGGATCCAAACATGGATAGGGATACAAAGCTAGATTCTTTGAATGATCAGATATATGAATTAAAGAGAATGTTTAATAAAGTGCTGAAGAGGTATATGGCTAATATGAATACAAATGATGATTATTTAGAATAGCCCATGCCTCTTCCAGAACAAGGACAAACTCAAGACCTAGATAATGAGCGAGACATGTATGATGTTTTGAAACCTATGGAGGATGAAGAGGAAAGTGATCAGGAATTGCCTGAGTTCGTACCTATGTATTGTATTATGTTGGTCAGAGAATATCACGACCTAATAGCAAAGGTAAATAGGGAATGTTGCTTGGAGAAAACAAGAGACCACATAGAAGATGTAAAATTTGTTGCGGAGGAAGAAACCACTCATGGGCCTTGCAGTCTAACCGAGTATCATCAGGTTCATGAGGACTGGCCTGAATTAGAGAGAGATCAAGAAACATCAGAAGATCCCCAAGATTCCCCTGCAAGCACAACTGAGGATATTCTGGAAGAGGTTCAAGAAGACATCCTACCTCCAAATCAGCTAGTACAAGAAAAGGAGAGTTGCTGCTCTTCTGCACAAAGGAACACAAAACAATCATCTCCTTTGACAGAAGAAGAGGTTGATCAGATATTAAATCAATAGTCCACCTCAGAAATATTTTATAGAATAGATTCCCTTGCTCACTCGTCTTATGATTTTGATGATATAGATCCAGAAGACTCCTCTGTGAATCAGGATGAAGAAAGACCTGCTGAGAGTCCAGTATGGTTGACTTGGTCGAGCCAACCAATCTATGACACTGATGGTGAGAGTTACGACAGTATAATAGCAGATGAAGATTCTTTGAATCTTCACTCTAATTTACCACAGATCATCAGTGAGATTGGAAACCAGCAACCTTCCTTTTTAGAGGATGAGGAGGAAAGAAAAGAAGAAATCCTTGAGCAGTTTGAAAGAAATGGGCCTTCTCTTACAAAAGAGGAAGTAATGGAACAAACCACTGCTCAAGAATACATAGATCTGTTCACAGAGCTCAGCTCATCAGAGCAGAATATATCAAAGCTCCAAGAGGACTCAACTGCCATACATGATGAGTCCTCCAGTTTAGAAAAAGAAGAGAAGTGAGATTCTCTTTCTCAAGAGAGTCTTGTTCTTGATCCAGTGGAAGAAGAATAAATCCTGGTTGAAGCCTGCCTGCTACATAATCATCACCAGGTATCATATCATGATCCTTATGCACACTTCCTGCAAACATTTGAAGAAGGATCAAGGGTCTTTTTGAGCAGCATGCTGCCAGCAGAAAGAAAATTTTTCAAAGCTGCTATTATGGAACAAAAAGAAGAGATACCACTGCCTTTCGAAATACAAGAAGAAGGTGATCAAGCTTTCAAGAGTCATATTGAAGATGCAGTGGAAAATGCAGAAATAAAAGCTTCCCAGGATGAAGATAGCCTACCAATCACGGAAGGCCTAAAAGAAGAGCTGGTACATCATGTGTTCATTGATCCTGTGGCAGAATACATGGAGGCCCTGATTTGCTCAAATTCTCTAGCATCGATCCTTTGCCAGGGCCAGATTCATCCGGAGAGGCCACCACTGATGGTGACCACATTTTTGAAGAACCACATGCAGAGCACCCTGTGGTTATCTTTGACAAGCAGTCAGTGCTCATATCCATTTTTGTTACTGCTTGACTGGCTGCACTGGCATTATTGTATCACCTAGAGCATCAAGATTTCTAGGTTAGAGTAGAGTAGGTAGGAAGTCTAAAATAAAGCTCAGTCTGTGAGCATGTATTTAGTTGTTTTAATTTCTGCAAAGTCCGGCAAGCCAGACAGTCTAATCTTGGCTTGGTTGTTTTCCAATTTCTGTTTTAGAATGTAGAGGAGAAATTTGCTAGATAGTTTAATCCTAGCAGATGTAGTTTAGGTAGAGAAAATTTGAGACCAACAGTTTAATCTGGTCTCATGGAGTAATAAGGATAGAAGTTGAAATGCTAAAGAGCAAGGTCTGCACAGAAGATGATCAGGTGGTCTGCGTGGTTCTCGACACGTCGAGGGATGAACGTGTCATCCCCAGGTGGAGCCAATGTTGATCATATCAGCCTCCTGTTAGGGTTTTGTTAAACAAAACCTTGCTTAAACACCCCAGATCCCCTCTTTTTTCCTTGAGAATCCATTTTTGTGCCTATCGTTTCCATTTCCTACCCTCCAAATTACATCTTAAAAGGCCAAAATCCGTATTCAAAAATATATAAGGCCTAGCCCCTTTCGGTTCTAGCCCCCTACATCGTATTATCCACATGACTGAAAGCTGAAACCGAGTGCGAGCCTTGATGGCGCTTATTAACTATGGATATCAGACGTAATATCAGCCGTCGATCTGTATAGATCGGACAGTCTTTGCTGAGCAGCGCTGCTCCCATGGCCCACTCCATTCACTGCCCAAATCACATCTTCATTGTCCGATCAAAACATAAACCAGCGGTCTGTGTTCTCCCGCCGTGGTGGTCCCCGAGCCCAAAAGCACTGTTCAAAACTGCCCGGTATTCATCGCACCACCTTTCGGCGGAGGGCAGTAATTCTCGTTGGGCCAACGATTCCATACACTCTCTGCCACGTGTCCCAGTGTACGGTTCCAAAACCCCTGTTCATTGCACGTTATTTTTTGGCACAAGATGCGCAGCGATATCGCTGTCAGCTGTTTGATCTGGGGGTCTTCATCCAACGATCGTCGCACTCCGAAGCTGCATGAGTTTTAAACACAGGCAAATCACGCCCCTGGCCCACTGTCCATCGCCTCCGATGCTATTTCAACCGTCGATCTCCTCCTGAGATCGGATGGTCAAGATTTGATCATCCACGCCGTTGACCCAGTATTCCTCCACGTCACCCGTTCCACGTGTGTGTCGCATGTTTCCTCCTCCCGTTATATATATTCCAGTCATAAGTCTAATTTTCATTATTTTACGTTAAAAACCTCCGCCCAGTCCGTCCGCCATAGTTCCACTGCATTTTTCATCACCACCCCACATACTTCCACCATTTCATCATGCCGCTTTGCTACACAGTCATCCCCACTGCATCTCCATCCCCACGCATGTTTTTCCTAACAGGTTCTCGGGTTTTGCAGGGTTACAACTATGGAGGTAAATTGCCATTATTCATAGCCTCTGTTACAGAAGCAAAGAGCACATCAAAGGACCAGTTTGAAGAGGAGAAATTTATGAAGAAAGGCCCAGGAAGATATGTCGACAAGACTGCCATTTACGAGAAGGTTGAAATCTGTCAAACCCTCTGGAGACATTCAAAGCATAGATTGAATAGATGGAGATATTAATGTTGCGGCAGAGAGTATCAGTGTGAGATCAGAGAATTAGATAACTGTAATTAAAGTTTTTGAGCTTTGATTCACTATTTAAATGTAAAAGTACCAGGTCAAAGATGTCCCAGATCACACAGAGGGTAGCATGCATAAGAAACAATACCCTCCAGGTTTCATTTCAGTGGGGTTTTCTTTCAGGAAAGGACAGGATGTTCATATGGTTATCTCTATACCGTGTTCCTGAAGAGATTTTCACCCAGAACATTTATTTCAGTTAGCAGGCCACAAAGTACATCCAACACTACAGCGCCATCAAGCAGTATGGGTGGGCACTTGTTCACCATTTTGTTTTAATGATACAATTAAATGTTCATCAGCTACCTCTTTTACTAGGTTTTGGTTTCTCCTATAAAAACCAGGCAGAAACGTATTGTAAGGGTTCCATATTTTGTCAGAAAATTATGCAGTGAAAGGATTTTTGTATAAATTTTGTAAAATTCTTGTATGAAGGCTTAGAGCCCATAGGGTCTCAGTGAGGAGGAATTCTATCTGTCATAGATGATTCTGGTCTTTGGTATTTCACAGTCTGTAACTTCTCTTATGTGTTATTTTAATATATCATTTCATTTCATCCATGCTTCTTGTATCATGTTTTGGAATGTGAGTGGCTCACTGGTCTTTAGTATGGATTCATCCTAGTTGATGCCCATGCTCGGATCAGTCAAGTGCTTTAAATATGGCTCATGCATGATATTCTGTTCCATTATTCAGCTAACCATAATTCTGCTATATTAGTTGCTTTGGGAGAGTGCTTTTAAAATGCTATTATCCTATATGGATTCTTAGATTGGTAAGCCCATGCATGGTGGTATTGTATATCTGAGTATCAGCTCAATGTTAACTAATATCTTCTCAATATTTCTTTCACTACATACACCTTCTGATAATTTATGTCTGTGAAGTATTTCTGAATTGGCCCGCTTTGCAGTAAACTGTCTCTGAATTGTCTATTGCTTTTGTATTAGAGTTCTGCATCTTGTCTCTGCAATATATCTTTTCCTGTATTAGTTTCTGAGAGTTTGGTCCCATTCTATTTTATTTCCCTGATTACAGGAGATAGCATGTGAGCTGAAGCTGACAGCTTCACACATTACATTATATGCTCCTTGCTATGCTAAGATGTCATAGGCACTGGTCTATCACAACTCTAGGCTATCTCTAGGAGCTACAACATCTAGGAAATTGGTGGGCCTGGAAGCACTTACATGAATCTAATTTTTAAAATTTATTTAAAGTCAATTCAACCTAACAAAGTCAATAACACACTACAAAATTTGATAAACATTTACATGAAGCATATGTTGAACATATTCCCTGTTGGATGTGGAGCCTGATTATCTTGTTTACTTTGTATCACAACATTGGACCCCTGTACCTTAAAAGGGGTAGCAACGCCGCCCGTAATTAATCGCTGCCATGGGGGGTCCAGGAGGGGGCGGCAGCGCTTTTTGGAGCCCCCCCCCTGGCAGGGGTTTTTGGGGGCAGCGCCCCCGAAGCTAAAAACATATGTAAAATTGCCTTGTAAAAGTATAGTAATTTCTAGTCAATCTGGGCCGTTCATTAGGCAAATGATCTGAGGGTAGAAGTTATGTTTAGTTTAGGGTTTTTGGCCCTAGAAGGCAACCCCTTGCTTTTATGAGGGTATTGTATTGCGGCTGTGTAATGTATGTGTATTCTCAGAGTGAGAAACAGAGAGGGAGATTGTGAGAGAGAACATAGGATATTACAGTGGATCTGCTGTAGGTTTTGTCTCTTCATTTTTGCTGGATAATAGAAAGGAAGGACTCGCTGTTTAGGGTGGACGTAGCCCAAACTGGGTGAACCATGTATATCTTTGTCTCTCTAGTTTTATGTGTTTTGTGTGCTTTTATTTTCTGCATATATTATGTGTTGCATTGCTCTGTAATATTTAATTTTCTAACAATTGGTATCAGAGCCAAAGGTCTATTTGGCTGATAAACTTGCAGGAAAGAAGGGTTTCTGGTTCGAGTGGGAGCAATGGCGGAAGATGGTAAGTTTAGGGTCAAGAAATTTAACGGCCAAAACTTTCCGCTGTGGAAGATGCAGATGGAAGATTGTCTGTATCAGAAAGATCTGTACCTAGCATTGAGCGGAAAAAAGAAGAAGCCGGAGGCCATGACAAATGTGGAATGAAAAATTCTTGATAGAAAGGCACTCGGAATAGTACGGTTGTGCCTTGCAGCGTCAGTCGCCTTCAATATTTCGAAGGAAACAACAACAGAGGGTTTGATGCAGACGTTGGCAAAACTATATGAAAAACCCTCGGCCTCAAACAAGGTATTTCTTATGAAACGACTATTTAATATGAAGATGTCGGAAGGTGGATCTGTTGTAGACCATTTAAATGAATTTAATACAATTACCAATCAGTTAAGTTCTGTAGGGGTAAACTTTGATGATGAAGTTAGAGCTCTGTTATTCTTGTGCTCATTGCCAGAGAGTTGGAATGGTTTAGTAATGGCCATTAGTAACTCTGTCTCTGGATCTAGTACTTTAAAGTTTGATGATGTTGTTGGTGCTATCCTTAGTGAGGAAATGCGACGGAAAAGCTCTGTTGAGACATCGGGTAATGCTTTGAGTGTAGAGTCTAGGGGAAGAAGAATGGAAAGAGGAAAGAGCTTGGGATATCGCAGTAAATCAAGGAAAGGTAGATCCAAGTCCAGATCGGGGATAGTGTGCTGGAATTGCGGAAAGAAAGGACACCTAAAGAAAGACTGTAGATCTCGGAAGGGAAAAGAAGGAGACACACAGCAAGAAAACAATCATGAAGCAAATGTGATAGGTGATGTGTTACAAGATGCTTTGATTCTTTCTTTCGAAAATGTTACCGATTCTTGGGTTGTAGATTCAGGGGCTTCATTCCATGCCACACCTGATAAGAAATATTTTCATGACTATGTTCAAGGAGATTTTGGACAAGTTCGTTTGGGTGATGATAAACCCCGTAAAATTGTTGGAATGGGTAAAGTTCTTGTAAAACAACAGAATGGAAACCAATGGCTACTAAAGGAGGTAAGGCATGTTCCAGATCTGAAGAAAAATCTGATTTCAACAGGGCAGTTAGGCAGTGAAGGTTGTGTGACAACTTTCACAGATAAAACTTGGAAGGTCACCAAAGGAGCGCCGGTAATAGAAAAAGGTGAAAAGGTTGGTACATTGTATTTATGCAATGGTATTTCTAACTCTGTTAATACTTTAACTTCCAAAGGAGCAGATGCAGCATTATGGCATCATAGGCTCGGACACATGAGTGAGAAGGGAATGAAGATTCTTCACTCAAGAAATTTGTTGCTAGGTTTGAAGAATGTTGATTTGGATTTCTGTGAGAATTGCATTTATGGAAAACAAAAGAGAGTCAGATTTCTCAGAGTTGGGAAATAAAAGAAGAGCGAAAAATTGGAGCTTGTGCATACAGATGTATGGGGACCTGCTCAGGTATCATCTCTCGGTGGCTCTCGCTATTATGTTACATTTATTGATGATGCAAATAGAAAAACTTGGATTTATTGTATTCAGAATAAATCTGATGTATTTAATACTTTCAAGAAATGGAAAGCTTTGGTTGAGATTGAGACAGGAAAGAAGTTGAAGTGTCTCAGATCAGACAATGGAGGTGAATATTGCAGCAAAGAGTTTGATAGGTACTATTCAGAGCATGGAATTCGTAGACAGAAGACAGTTCCAAGAACACCACAAGAAAATGGTGTGTCAGAAAGGATGAACAGAACAATCATGGAGCGTGCAAGGTGCATGAGATTGCATGCAGGATTGCCTTTACAATTTTAGGCAGATGCTGTAGATACTGCTTTTTATCTAATAAACAGAGGGCCTTCAAGTTCCTTGGATGGTGGTATTCCAGAGGAAGCATGGACAGGTAAAAAGGTAAACTAATCTTTTTTAAATCCTTTTGATTGTGAGGCCTTTGTCCATATTAATAAAGAAAACAGAACAAAGCTTGAGGCAAAATCAAAGAAATGTACCTTTATTGGATATGGTGCCAATGATTTTGGTTCTCGCTTATATATTTATGAAACCCACAAAATCATTAGGAGCAGAGATGTAATATTCAATGAAAAGGTCTTGTATAAGAATCAGTTGCAGGAAAAGAAACAGGAAAAAGAAAGCAAGGAATATGTGGTTCTTGATGAGATATCTGAAAAAGTAAAGGTGCCTGAAAATAATAATAATCAACAACCACAGCAACAACAACCACCACAATAGCAACAGGCACCTCAAACACCTGAAAGTGGTGTTAGAAGATCTACCAGGATAAGTATACTTCCTGAATGATACTCTTCTTCATTATATTATCTATTGCTGACTGATTCTGGTGAACCTGAATGTTATGAAGAAGCAATGCAGGTTGAAAATAGGAAGAAGTGGGAGCTAGCCATGGAAGAAGAAATGGACTCCTTAATGCATAACCAGACTTGGGACTTAGTCAGGTTGCCTGCAGGTAAAACTACATTGCAGAATAAATGGGTTTACAGGCTGAAGGAAGAATATGGAGGAAAACAGAGGTACAAAGCTAGACTTGTGGTGAAGGGGTTTGCACAAAAGAAAGGTATTGATTTTGATGAAATATTTTCTCCCGTTGTTAAGATGACTTCAATCAGAACTATTTTAAATCTTGTAGCAGCGGAAGATTTACATCTTGAACAGTTAGATGTAAAGACATCATTTCTCCATGGAGATTTGGAGGAAGAGATATACATGCAGCAACCATAAGGATATGAGGTAAAAGGGAAAGAAAAATTGGTGTGTAGGTTAAAGAAGAGCCTGTATGGCTTAAAACAGGCTCCAAGGTAGTGGTATTTAAAATTTGACAAGTTTATGTCCGAACAAGGTTTATACTAGATGTCACTCTGATCATTGTGTTTATCTGAAAAGGAAAAATGATGGCAGCTATATTATACTGTTATTGTATGTAGATGACATGCTTGTTGCAGGGTCTAACATGCAGGAAATAAATGTGCTCAAAAGAAAATTGGCAAATTCATTTGCAATGAAGGATTTGGGAGCCGCAAAACAAATCCTTGGTATGAGGATAACTAGAGACAGGAAAAATCACAAATTAACACTATCTCAGAATGAGTACATAGAAAAGGTGTTGAAAAGATTTAATATGCAGAATGCAAAACCAGTTAGTACACCTTTTGCTAGCCATTTCAAACTTAGTAAGGAGATGTGCCCAAAGACCCAAGAAGACATGAATTATATGTCTAAAGTTCCATATGCATCAGCAGTTGGAAGTTTAATGTATGCAATGGTTTGCACAAGGCCTGATATTGCACGTGTAGTGGGAGTTGTAAGCATGTATATGAACAATCCAGGAAAAGAACATTGGATGGCAGTAAAATGGATTCTCAGATATTTGAGAGGTACCACAAATCAAGCATTATGCTTTGGTGGTTCAAACATTGCTCTACAGGGATATGTTGATGCAGATATGGCAGGTGATAGAGATAACAAGAGGAGCACTATAGGATATGTATTTACTGTAGGTGGAACAACTATCAGTTGGGTTTCAAAAATCCAAAGTGTTGTTGCACTTTCAACAACAGAAGCAGAGTATGTTGCTGCTACAGAGGCTAGTAAAGAAATGATTTGGTTACAAAGGTTTATGGATGAATTGGGTAAGAAGCATGATATGGGCACGCTATACAATGATAGCCAAAGTGCTATTCATCTTGCAAAGAACTCAACATTTCATTCCAGGACTAAACACATACATCTCAAGTACCATTTCATACGGTCAGTATTAGAAGATGGAGAGTTGAAGCTGGAAAAGATACACACTAGCCAGAATCCTGCAGATATGCTAACAAAAGTTGTAACCAGGGAGAAACTGAGAATGTGCTCAGTTTCAATTGGTCTTTGATCAAGGATGACGATGAAGATGAGGAACAGCCAGGTCCAAAGAGGAGTCATTGTCTAGCAAATTAAGCAGCGGTGGAGTTGCTACAATCAGTCTCCAAGTGGGAGATTGTTGGGTGTGGAGCCTGATTATCTTGTTTACTTTGTATCACAACATTGGACCCCTGTACCTTAAAAGGGGCAGCAACGCCACCCTTAATTAAACGCTTCTGTGGGGGGTCCAGGGGGGGTGGTAACGCTTTTCGGAGCCCCCCCTGGTGGGGGTTTTCGAGGGTAGCGCCCCCGAAGCTAGAAACAGATGTAAAATTGCCTTGTAAAAGTATAGTAATTTCTAGTCAATCTGGGCCGTTCATTAGGCAAATGATCTGACGGTAGAAGTTATGTTTAGTTTAGGGTTTTTTGCCCTAGAAGGCAACCCCTCGCTTTTATGAGGGTATTGTACTGCGGCTGTGTAATGTATGTGTATTCTCGAAGCGAGAAACAGAGAGGGAGACTGTGAGAGAGAACAGAGGATATTACAGCGGATCTGCTGTAGGTTTTGTCTCTTCATTTTTGCTGGATAATAGAAAGGAAGGACTAGCTATTCGAGATGGACGTAGCCCAAACTAGGTGAACCACGTATATCTGTGTCTCTCTAGTTTTATGTGTTTTGTGTGCTTTTATTTTCTGCATATATTATGTATTGCATTGCTCTGTAATATTTAATTTTCTAATATTCCCTTGAAAATCAATCTAAAACTTTAAATTAAAAATTAAAAAAAAATACAAAAATCAAGAAAATTGAAAAATAAAACTTTCTGAAAAACAATAAAAATCATCATAAAAGTTATAAAAAAAAAAAATCTTTATAAAGAATTTATAAAATAATATTTATATTCCTACCATTATTTTTTAAAAGAGGAAAATGGTACTCATCTTAAACACATTATTTTTAAAAAGGAAAATGATGCTCATCCTAAATACATTGACTAATATAATTATTTGTAATATATAAATAAATTTGAATTTTTTAAAAGAGGAAAATGATGCTCATCTTAAACACATTGACTAATATAATTATTATTAATATATAAATAAATTTGATTTTTTTTAAAGAGGAAAATGATGCTCATCTTAAACACATTGACTAATATAATTATTTGTAATATATAAATAAATTTGAATCTTGAAAAAGAGTACTCTAAAATTACGATGAAGCATTTTCAACGATCGGAAATCCATGGATTTGGACCCTACTATTTCAAACCGGCCATTTATAACTTTCTGGTCGGTGAGATATCTTACTCTTACTCTTTATCTCTCGGTTGGCGATGAGCAATATTTATAGTTTTTTAAAGCACGTTTGCTTGATCTAGAAATGAAGTTCTTGTTTTTTGATTTAAGTTTCTTGTGTTGATGCTTGTCATTATTGCCTTGCGATTTAAGCATCACGGCAAGGAAGGTGGGTAGGAACAGTGGTAAAATTATTAGAATATAATTATGAATTTAGTTAAAGAATAATTGCACAAACTTTCTAAATTGAAAAAGAAAAGTTTAATTAGAATTGAGAATGAAATTGTTTTATCAATATTAGGTTGAAAATCAATATATAAAACAACTAAGTTAAGCTTAGTTGTACATGCAATAACTATGGATAGTTAAAGCTAACTGAAGTTAAGTGTGCTTTATGTTCCATTAATGTGCACATTCACCACATGCAAGCACTAAAGTTAATTAACTAAAGCCAAGTGCACATCACATGTAGGCACTTGAGTTAACTAGCTAAAGACAAGTGCATATTGCGTGCAATCTCTAGAGTTGAACTAAAACTAATCTAAGTTAATTATGTGCATGTACAACACTAGAATTAACTAGCTAAAGACAACCGCACATTGCATACAATAGAGTTGAACTAAAGCTAATGTAAGTGCATGTACGTGCATGTATGCCAACAAAAACAATTCAAACTGAGAATAATTATTTTTATCTTTCTCCATGTCAAATAGGGATTTTTTTTTTTTTTTGGTTGAGCTTCATGTACGAAACAAAAGAGACACTGAGATGCTACCATACTGAAAAGTACCAGGGCGTATTCGTTACAAGAATTGAAAAGTACCAGAGTGTATTCGTTACAAGAGTTGAAACTGGCTACTAATAACTTCTCGATGAATAATGAGATTGGTCCAGGAGGCTACGGCAAGGTACATAACTTCTATAGTGTCATTACATTACAATACGCCATATACTGGACCCCTTTCTCAGAGATTCTCTAATTTCTCAAACAGTTCTTCAAAGCTTCGTAGGGTTATCGCAGCTCTGCGTGGACGAGTCGGCTAATCGTCCAATGATGAAGGATGTGGTGAAGGAGTTGGAATCTCTCAACACAAGGCTGCTAATAACTTGAGGAATAATGAGATTGGTCCAGGAGGCTACGGCAAGGTACATAACTTCTATAGTGTCATTACATTACAATACGCCATATACTGGACCCCTTTCTCAGAGATTCTCTAATTTCTCAAACAGTTCTTCAAAGCTTCGTAGGGTTATCGCAGCTCTGCGTGGACGAGTCGGCTAATCGTCCAATGATGAAGGATGTGGTGAAGGAGTTGGAATCTCTCAACACAAGGCTGCTAATAACTTGAGGAATAATGAGATTGGTCCAGGAGGCTACGGCAAGGTACATAACTTCTATAGTGTCATTACATTACAATACGCCATATACTGGACCCCTTTCTCAGAGATTCTCTAATTTCTCAAACAGTTCTTCAAAGCTTCGTAGGGTTATCGCAGCTCTGCGTGGACGAGTCGGCTAATCGTCCAATGATGAAGGATGTGGTGAAGAAGTTGGAATCCATAGCAGAATCTCTCAACACAAGGAAGCAGAATGAGTCTGAAACAGCTGCTCCTCCACGTGGAATTCACCATGCTAAGTATTTGTATGGAGGTGCAGGAGCTTCTTCCAGTTCCTTTGACTACAGCGGGGAATACACTGTGACCAACTCCATAGAGCCCAAGTGACATTATATCGTTGCAAAGCACTTCTATGCTGTCGTTCAGAATGAGTATCTGCATCCATTCACACTACTTGCATATGTATAAGAAGAATCTACTCATGACATCAAGGAGGGGCATTTGATTCCAAACTATGGACAATGACGGGTGGAAGTAACTTTCTGTGTTTGTTAACACTTATGTTTTTAATTTAAAGTTTGTTATGTTGCTTAAACTTTATTTTTATTTTTTTTTAAATTTTAAGTTAGTTATGTTTTAGAATTTAATTTTGTTGATGTGAAGTCAATTTTTTTCATTGCTGGTTGACATTTTGAGTGGGACAAATGGATACACCTGACTAGATTTTAAATTTAGTAGAATTTAAATTGATATATCTGCGTTTAATCTCAATTTTAGAGTTAATAATGGTGTGGAAATTATTATTTTCAAAGAAGCTTTTTAACACACTCTGTTTTTTTTTTAACATTGAAAGAGAAAGCAAGAGAGAGTTGTAAGATTGGTTTTGTGATAATTTTAAAATTATATTATTAATATTATATTTATTGATTTTTTATAATTTTATATCTTTTAATTTAAGAATATATGTATATATAAGATGTATAATTTTTTATATTTAATATAAAATTGATAAATATGTAACAAATTATTTAGAGAAATATAATCCAGCTACATGCAATCTTTCCTCATATATTGTACATTTTACATTTACTTAAAATTTATAATTTAAAAAACCTTTTATTTTTCCATAACATGTTAAAATAGACTATATAGACTATTATTTCATATGATATAAACATCAATTACTCTAAATAGAATGACATGTCAATTATTATCACATTTACATTAAATTTTAACTTTATGTCAATTACAAAAGGAATTATACATCTACTACATACTCCCTCAACAATATATTGTTAAGTTTCCACTATTATGTTGTTAAAAAATAGGTTATCACTACTATGATATCAATTTAGGTCAAGTCACTCCAAAAACAAGTTAGGTAATGGAACGATGTTGGAATCACACATCCTTTAAATACAATCTTAAAAAGTGGATGTGTTATGACTACTATGATTTTAAGTCAGGTCAAGTCACTCCAAAAACAAGTTAGGTAATGGAACGATATTCGAATTATACATCTTTTTTTATACAATCTTAAAAAGTGGATGTTGATTGTATTGTAGTTTATTTATATAGGGATTTTGTGAAGAAGGGAAAAAAATGCCATCGTGCAATGTTTTATTTCAACCAATTCAAACTTATAAATATGTTGGAATTACGCATCTTTTTTTATACAATCTTAAAAAGTGGATGTTGATTGTATTGTAGTTTATTTATATAGGGATCTTAAAAAGTGGATGTTGATTGTATTGTAATTTATTTATATAAGGATTTTGTGAAGAATGGAAAAAGGTCATCATGCAATGTTTGATTCCAACCCATTCGAGCTTGTTTTATAAGTATTGAGTTATTTTTTAGTATTTTGAGTTATTTTTGTATTTTTTTATAAATATTTTATTTGGATCTTATTAAACAAACTTGGATTAAAAACATCTCTAGAGGCATTTAGGTCCCGAGAGACCTCTTCTTGTTGAGTATGAGGCCTTTGTCAATAGTACTAATGAAAATAATGTCATATTGTTTCTAAGAAACCTCCCTTCTTAACTTGCAAGAAATTCTTCCTATGAAACATCTTTTGGTATGTTGTACGACATTCTAATAGAAAGTTGTGCACAAGAAAGATGTATGGAGGATAGTTGTTTCGATGTCTTAGTTTTCATATTCTTCGATTGCTATATTGTCTAGTTCACCATAAAACTACAAGGAGATATATGCCAAGATTTCAAATATTTGTTTCTCCAAATAAGAAGGAATTTATATTTGAAATCTAATATCTAAGGAAATCTTGGGTAATTATTGGATTATATATGAGATGGAAAAAATTAAAGGAAAAATAATCATTTTTGATACATGGTTGTTTAAACAATACAACCCAACTTCTTTAATCTATTAGTTATATGTCAAAGATGGATTAGAAATGTTATTTATGGGTTTCAAGCATGCATATATTGGTGTATATGCATAGTTTTCCCTCACATTCATAATTATCTCTATAACATACCCAACTCTCTTTGTACCTCGTTGAGGGTACATTATATTAAAATTTCACTTTTTTTATTTAACAAAATAATATTTTCTGAGATTAACAGCTCCTCGTCATTGATATATTTTCAATGTATAAATTTATAAGGGTAGTTCATATCATTGAGTTATAATCAAGATTTACACCTTTGCACTGAGAATGAATCAACTTAGATTGAAACAAGTTAACATATTTACATTTCCCTAGATGCAGTGGGAAGAGGAGTGACACATGGAGGGGGCATGTTTCCCATCCCTTCTAGCACTAAGGTGAGGGGATGTGCCAAGAAATTCCTCTCAATGATCTTAATGGTAACACATGGAGATGTGGCTTCCACCACGAGCAATGATAAGATGTGTCTCTTCACTATGGAGGTTTGGTCGTCTCCATGTTATGGAATTTACTCCACCTTTCTACCTATCCACTCTTATGATTTCTTATTTTTATTTTAATCTCCATGTTCTTGGCCCTGTCATGGCGTTGTTTCTCATTGGGTCTATTTCGATAGTGAGGTTATGAGTCTCTACTTCTTGGGTTTCCTCCAGACCTGGTTGTTTCCTCCTATTATTTGGGCTACAACTATATGTAACTATGTAGCCTTCCCTCTCCTCTGGTGTTTATCCTTCCATGTCCCTTTTCCCTAACAAATGATTCAACGCATTTGAATCATAGTGGGTGAGTATTTTCTCCTTGCCTAGTTGTCACAGCTCCTTCAAAGTTGCTCATGTTAACCTCCCTCATGTTAGCCTGGCCATCCCTTCTTCCCTGTCTTCCCTTTATTAGTCTAGCTTGTATTCTTATTCTTTTACCATGCTAAGGGAGCATGCTTGAATTTGCAATGGGGTGGGTATGTATGAAGCAAGAGAGACCAAAAAAATCTATCAAAGGGATGAAGCATCCATCAATCAATTCCATGCTCAGACTCTGCCCTTTCTGCAAGTGAAGATAGAGAAAGCATTGGAAAGCATTAGAGTTGATTATAGTTTTTTATCAAACAAAAAATGTAGTGGAAGAATTGGTTGTTTGGGTTTGTAATATAGGTAAATATCATGGTAGAAATAGCTAATATATGCAAATGAATGACCTCTAAAAGAAAATGAAAATATTACTATTGGACTACAATGAAGCAAAGTAGTAGATCCTACTACTATTGTAAGAATTGTTTCTATAAATGAAATCTATGGACCACTATATGCATAGATTATAATATCAAGTAGGTATCATTCTAGAATAAAAAGAAACTCTAGGGAGAGGCAACAATCACATTGAAATAGTCCCCTCTGAATATTCTTCTTAAACATTATTTGTTAGTTTTATTTTGGTTTCATCTCTAGATGTTTTTTTTGTAAATAAGAAACTTCTATTACATTAGAGAACAGTAATTAAAAGCATGGTGAGGTGCCTCTAGCCATAAGATTATACACTAGATATCACAGATCACCCTATAGTTTTCACACAGGTTACAAAAAACCTATTTTCCTGGGCATAAATGTAGCACAAGACTTTCCATACATGAACAATATTGTGGTATAGAGCTTCTAAAAAAATTATTTAAGAGCTAGCCGAGGCCATTCTGAGATGGCCAATTCTACAGGGGACAAGTTGTTTTGAAACAATATATACAAGACCATATAGTCTAAAGTACCAAAAAGGCAAAGAGGCAAAGTGTTAGTCCTGCAACGGGTTATCCTCGAGTGTTATCGCATTTTATGGAGTGCTACCAGTTGGGGCATCCTCCACCACCTGGTGACTATTATATGCTACTACCAGCTCTCTTTTGACACTAGGAGAGGCTCCCCCGCTGGTTTACATAAAATCCATGCAACGTTTTAACATAGTGTAGTGAGGAGAATAACGGGTGATGAAACATTGATGGTGAATGGACTCAACATAGACAGTGAATTTGTTGGTGAGAACGTTGTTTTTTTCCTCCAAGGCTTTGGAGCACTCAGTATGCTCCTAAAGAGCTAGGCCCAACATGGTCTTGAGTTAGCACGAAAACTCAATCATGCGATTGTAAAGACTTTCCCTAACTCTAGTTAACCAAGGGTCAAGTATATATTCAAACTGAGCATCTGCATCCTCATAGGTAATCTGCATTCTCAATTTCTTTCCTGAAGCTCCAGGGCATTAATTTGAACTTGAGCATCTAATGAAATCAAAACAATATAGTTTAGGTTTTCTCTCCTGGCTGGAGCGTCCAATCGAGTGTGGGGTTGCATGCTAGGATTATCCCAACGCTCATTTTTATGGCCCTGACCATGGCGGGGACTAGAAGTGGAGTCACGACGTGGAGGCACAAGACATAGGAAGGGGATCTAGGAGAATGGGGAGGGGAAGAGGAAATGAGAGTAGGGCCACAACTGAAATAAGAGATGTGAGGCTAGGCAAGTAGAGAAATGTATTCATAGGGAGAGAGAGCGACCTATCGATACTGGAGAGAGGCAGACATGAGTGCTCCATTGAATGTGTCTTGGTTGAGGTATAGAAACAAAGTGAAATAGTATAGCTAGATATAGGTTTAGGGAGCAAAGGGGCGGTTGATATGATGGATCACATTATTCCTGCATATATTATCTTCATGTGAGGAGTTGGAATAATTATGCCTCAAAAAATTCATAATGGAGAGGTATGCGAGTCGTACTGAAACTGACCAGAAGCCTGATTGGTGATCTCTGTGCGTAGGCTCCCCTGAATTTTATTGTCATTGTTATTTATGAGTGTAAAATCCTGGTGGAGTGTCCCTTCACCGAGCCCCCCCATGTAAGGGAGAGGAGTGGAGTGCTGCAACTTGTCCCCTCGTTTTCAAACTTGTCCGCCAAGTTGTTGGCTTTACGTCTTACCTCTTGGAAGAGCCAAGTTAGGTCCATGCCATGTTTCATGACATGGTGGAGGGTCTTTTTGAGTCTCCAGTTTCCTGTCACCTTATCGACAACAATTTCACCTTGCAGCTTGCGGTAGGCCATGGTGGCAAGGGTGGAGTCTCCTTTAACGATGATCACCTAGAAGCCATTGTTATGTAGAATTATGATCTACGGATAAATGAAATTCCCTAAGTGTGGTGCTAGGCACTCAGAACAATAGATGAAAGACTTTGCTATCACTTTCTCTAAGAATAAATAGACACACAAAATGATAGAGGAACCTACTTTTGATCCAAGCTCTTCCTATTATCCTTTTGTCGCTTTTGTTGTAGCCTCCAATCCAACTTAGATTTCCAGATTGATTCCTGCAATTATAAACAGAGAACAACAAACATATTGCAATATACAAATGCATGCTTATCTTAGTCACTTAAATCGATTAAACATGAAACATATATATATCATTCAAGATTCCATTGCATGCGAAATAGAAACATAAATAGATACATATATGGGAAAATGAACAAAAATCTTTATTAAAGAGTAGAAGGTGGAGGTTAAAACCAATGATCGATTTGATGTCACCAGCTCCAGCTTCATCCCAACCTCATCACATCCAACATCACACCAGTAGCACATCACTCCTTTCACTCTCTCAATTGAGAATCCAGCATCATTTCTTTACCAAAAATTTTCCTTCCCTAGCACTAGGATCTGTGCTCAATTTATATGGCAACTGATGGTAGTTTCTCAATGAATGACTTTATAATAATAGGAAATACATGTTTCCAAGTTCATAGGTGTTAGAAGAACACTCCGATTCAAATTTTGACACATATGGACTCTTCTAGAAGGCACTGGTCATGCCAAGATTCCGGAACAATGAGAATTTCACTCCCATTTGACCAACACACCCTTGAATTTCAGGAAGTGCATTGCAGTGCACCCTTGAATGGAGCGAGCTGCATGTGCAATGCAGTTAGTCCCTTGAGAGGCAACATTGGTGATCTCATAAGTGATATAACATATACTTCAAACCTTGGAAATCTCATAATAGAAGCCATGAATGATTTGTTCTTCTCTTAGGGAATATAACAACTGAAATGTAAGGGGATGATAGCACCTATTACATTGGTCCTGGGGATGTTGTCTAGTTTGACCAAGTCATGAGGGATGATGCCCAAATTGACCTATAACAGCTACCCCCTAAAGCATGAACTTGAAATAATAACAATATTTTTGAATGAGATTCTTTACAGTGTGATGAGCTAGAACTGAAGTGGAGTGGCGACCTACATCAATATTACAATACATTATATCATGATATTTTCATCTTGATCACGAATTTCTGAGGGAGGCATTCCCATGCTCAAAACATAAACTATCTAACAACATGTACATAGTGCAGAAAGTTGTCTACATTGCAATGTTGCCCAATACAGACATGCCTACAAATATAGGCCCATGTTTGGATGGTGATTTGTATGTAAGGTCACCATACAGATGATGTGTATGAAAATCTTGAAATCACAACCCAGATGGATAAAACTAGATCCAGGGTCTTCTTATCTCATTCACTCAATCATTCGTGTACAAGTCTATCCATGCGAATATATGTTTTGTAGTCGAACATGGTAATACATCGTTTGATTACCAGCCAATGATGTAATTTGTTAACAAACACGAGAGAACCACCATTGATGTTAATGGATCTGATGGTACTGCAATACATTTTGTAAGACGTGAATAGATGATTTGATGTCGAACACCAAACAAAATCTTTCAGTAAAAGGTCCGAAAGTGAGGATCTTGTCGATGTTGTAATAAGCCTCATGGTACTGGAAGATGATGTTTCTAAGTAAACTTCCTATATGATGATTTGATGTCGACAAGAAGTCACTTTATCGCGAAATGGGAGTTACTAATTTCAGAGACAAAATGTGACTTGACATAGCATTGTTCAGGGATGACTGTCATGAGAATGAAGGTTTATGAGTATTGCAGAAGGATAAGTATTCACTTGATGACTTCTCTTAAACATATCAATGAAACTGAGATGAGTTGGCAGCATTGACCCAAAACCCAAGTGAAAGTATGACGAACCATAGGTATGAATGAACAGTCAAGAAGAATACTCAACCCAAAAAGTCACGATGATGGAGTGAAGTGTCATGTTCAAGAGCGAACTGCTACCATAAAAATTCTGTTCACTTTCCCAAATTTTGCCCAGTCATTTGTCGACCAGTACCTATTTATGTTTTAACAAGCTTGAGGAGGATAACATATGCTTGATCTATAATTAAACTGTTTGGGTGAATATACATTGATATTTAATAATTTAATGAGTCTAGCGATAAATGAAACTTGATTCTTTCCATGATAGACAAGCCCACCATTATTTTATGTTTTAACGAGCCTAACGACAATGACAACCCAGTCCTTTTTCATATTTAGAGAGTTTGAAAAAGAGGACAAAAGAAAACTTCATAATTACTTTTTCGTAAAGTTTTCTCCCGGATCCGAAAAAGTGTGAATGATATCTGAGAGAACCTCCTAACCATCTTCGACTAAGGTTTTCCTTTTTTGTAAATAATCTATCTCAGTCCGGAAAAGGGTTAAACTTATACTGAGTAGATGTCGATTCATTTACTTTTACGATCTCGAAAAGACAAGTGCTCAGCAATTTTTTCACATTATCGGAGTCTAAAAAGAGCTAAAATAAGACTCTAGGGATTCCTTTTTCGCCGTTATCGAAGCTCAAAAAAGAGTTAAAAGTGCGCTTCAAGTCCTTTTTTGTTTTTACCAAATCTCGAAAAATAAGGATAAAAGTATGCTTTGTGGTCAAATCATTCTCGAAATATATGTGCATGACTAATCTTCTATATAAGTGGAAAACCTGTTTAGAACAACATCAAATAGATAAAAAATACATGTTCATGATAAAAAATGAATAAAAACCGTAGTCACAATAGTAAATATGATTTGCAAATAATAAAATGACTAATTAAATGAGTTTTCTATTCATTTTTACCATTTGAAAGCTACCATTTTCATTTTGGAGTTCTGAACCTGTTTTTTCCCCCAAACTTTAGCTATTGATTGCGATCAATTTTGTGGATAGTTTTCCTCAACGTTTGATCCAGGTTTGTGCCATAAACCTCTTCTTTCCTTTAGTAATATTTTTGTTTCATTTCATTGCAGTTTTTTTAGGGATTTCGGCCCCTTAGGGTAAATTTATTTTCAAAAGAGGGCAACGTGTTGGAACACCTAATCCTACATGGGTAGGTGTGGAATGCGAAAAGTCACAATGGAGTCCAAGTGACCTTGGAATGTGAAACCAAGAGTCACACCATTGTATTATAAATGTACATCATGTATAATGGAAAAAATAAGAAAGCCTCATGCTTATCCTTCATTGTGTTGAGTCTCTTGTGTGTGTATTCTTCTTCCTCATACACCATGTGTGTGCTTCAACATGGTGTTTAACATGGTATCAGAGCGGGCGATTGCTGGCCCTGCTCCACTTTGAATGAGCCATTTGTGTCTATGGCCTATGCATATCTGCAAAATTCTTGGCATTTTTGCAGCATTTAGAGAGTTTTTGCAGTAGTTATTTTGCAGACATTTTGTGGCATTCAGAAGTGTTTTGAAGAAGGAGCAGCGTTCAGAAGAAAGAGCAGCATTCAGAATTTGTTTTGAAGAAGAGAAGCAGTGGTTTTGAAGAAAAGCAGTTGTGCCCATCTGAAGGTTTTCATTCTCATTTTTCCTGCAATTTCTATTAATTTCTGCATTGAAGAGTTGCTGGAAAACACTGTTTAAAGAGGGTTTCTGAAGTAGAAGTTTCTGGCTTTTTAATGAAAAAGTTTTGAGTTTTTGAAGGAAAATTTCTGAGTTTTCTCTGCTGCTGGAAAAATCATTTTTGTCTCAAATCTACAAGTTCCTGCAAACTATTTTTCCGTGTATTTAGAAAAATCTGCTGCTGTTGTTTTTAAATTCTGCTACTCTGCTCTACTGGTTTAATTAAAAATAAATAAAATATAAAAAATAAAAAATAAATCCCTGCAACACAGCCGTCGGCCCTCCTTCTATCCCAAACCTGCAATTTTTTATATCATACCCAACTCATATACACATCTACCCACTCTGCGCCATCTACTCTCACTCAAAACCCATTTGCTATACGCCCTCCACACACCTATCGACTGCTCACTCCACCCTGCAAACCTGCTCGCTCCATAGCATCTCACATCACTCCAGCGCTCCCTCTCACTATCACTACAGCGCTTGAACCACGCCTACCGCCCTGTCTGCGCCCTCTGCTACACCTTATGCACATACTACCATTCCCCTCGACCTGCAACAAACGCTCTTCCTCACCTTGGCTGCTCGGCCTTCCAGCTGTCTTACGCCCCTCCAGCACCTATGCACGCCCTTCCAAAATGACTCTTCAACCTGCGTTACCTCCCACGCTACCCACACTACCCAATGCTCCGGCCCCTCACGCACAAAACCGCTCCCATTTTTGCGTTATACGCCCTCCATAGCCTACGCTACCCACAATCTGCATCTCCCACATCCCCTCATAGCCAACGCTTCCTCGACCTGTAACTACACTCTACACACCTTCCGCATATCTGCGTACACTCCTCACCCCACTGCTACCTTTCGACTTCCTCATTTCAATACCGCTCTCCCACATTAATACCGCCCCATTTAAATTAATACCGCCCCTCCAAAACTAATAACGCCCCCTCCTATAATAACTCGCCTTCCCCCTCTTTTTTTTAAATTCGACTTTTAAAATAAAAAAATCCCTCCCTTTTCAATACATTTCCCTTCCCTTTTAAATTCGACTTCCCTTCCCTAATTTAAAATTTCTCCTTTTCATTTTTTATTTAATCCCATTTAATTTATTTTTTAATTAATTTTTAATTAAAAAAAAAAAAAAAAAAAAACAGCAGAGAGAGGAAGAGAGAAAGAGCAACAGAATTAAAGGAAAATGGCATATGAGAAGCACATGGACTATACATATAGAAGAAGAAAGTGAAATTTGACATTGTGTGATTTGTGGCATTGATTCGAAGGGTGATTTTTTGAAGAAATTGACATTTGAAGACGAGTTGTTATTGGTGCAACACATCTCTTTGAAGAAAAATTTCAGCTGCCTCAAAGGCCTCTTGCATAGTTTTTTCAGCTGCACATATTTTGCAGAGATATTGACATTGTATTGATATTGCTTCTTCATTCATAATCAGTATTTGAGTTGTTGCATTGTTGATTGCCCTCCATCATTTGAGGAGCATATTTTGTACTTTGAGATTTCCATAGTTGGAAATTCTTTGGAGTCATTTGTATTTGTTGAATCATATTGTACACGGGTGCATTTTTGGTTGAATCCGACACCCTTTCATTTTTTGAGCCTAAGTTGTTGAAATGGCCAAAATCAATGAGGCATTAATGTTGTTGAATGACCTCATTCATTCAAATGTTGATGACATGATAAAAATGAGCAAGGATGCTCTTTGTAAAATTCACAGTTGTTTGCAAGATGCACATGAAAAGATTGAGTTTTTGCAGTTGGAATCTCAGCTCCAACAAGAAGAAATTCAACAAAAGAGTCACCATTCTAAACCTGTTTATGTTCAGAACATTGTGAAAGACTCCCATCAGCAGCAAGTCAGCAAAGTTCCAGTTGATTCCCATTCAGTTCCTTCTACTAGAGCAGATGTACATGCAGATGCAGCAGCTCAACCTGCACTTCCTAAGCCCATCATCAAACCTTGGGAAGAGCTTGTCCACAACAAGCACCGAACTGGTCTTGGATATGACAAGGATGTGTCCTTTCATATTCCAGATTACACCAAGCCCATTCAATTTCAGGGTGCCGGATTCCTGTATGACAGTTCACCTGCGGCTATTCCAGATCCTGTTCCACAACAACAACAGATTGAGAAATGCCAACACTGTGATCGAGTTGGCCATACGAAAGATCATTGTTTTGATCTTCATCCATGCAAGCACTGTGGTCGGCACACCCATTCTTCAGATAGATGCTTCAGACACAAGCCTCCTGTAAGAACCAAGATTCATCTTGGATGGATCGCTTCTTGGCAATGGGCATCAGTATCCAAGAAGATGTTTACGAAACATGTTAGAACTTGTTCACGGATATTGAGCAAACTTGCAGTTGAGTTTTCACCATCATCTCACCTTGTCCCTGACAGGGGGGAAAATGGTGGTCATGTACAAGATTTGACGTCAGATTAAGCGAGCCTGAGCCACAATCTCTCATTCCATGTTCAGAGTTGTAGCCAGCAGTTCAAGCGAGCCTGAGCCACAATTCGTCATTCCGGATTCAGAGATGTAGCCAGAGACACGGATGCCCATGAGCATACCTTCGGTTGGTGGATAACCTAAAACCATCATTTTCTGTTGGTGGATAACCTAAAACCATCATCTTTGGTTGGTGGATAACCTAAAACCATCATTTTCGGTTGGTGGATAACCTAAAACCATCATCTTTGGTTGGTGGACAACCTAAAACCACCACAGGTAGTAGACCTCCTTTCTTTTAGGTCGAAGGTCTCCCTTTTTTATGAGGGACAATTCCTCTAGCAGAAGCCTTCAGCTTCTTGCCAGTTTTGGAAGAGTTCCAGAAACTGCAATAAGTTTTGCATTCCAGTGTTTGTGGTCATCCTAAAACCACCTCCTTTTTCCAACATTTCAGAGAGTTGATTCAGCCCAAGTGCTGCCATGTATAGTTTGCAGATTTGTATTACAACTCTTTTCTTGGATTCACACATACCCCTTCGGATTAAGGGGGGATGTTGGAACACCTAATCCTACATGGGTAGGTGTGGAATGCGAAAATTCACAATGGAGTCCAAGTGACCTTGGAATGTGAAACCAAGAGTCACACCATTGTATTATAAATGTACATCATGTATAATGGAAAAAATAAGAAAGCCTCACGCTTATCCTTCATTGTGTTGAGTCTCTTGTGTGTGTATTCTTCTTCCTCATACACCATGTGTGTGCTTCAACATGGTGTTTAACACAACGCACCCTTGGATGTTGAAACCTACATTGGAATGCACCTGAAATGAAGGCTACTTTCATATGCAACACACTATCTCTTGACCAAGGCCGCGTTGGGCGCAATTCACATTTTTTATTCTTTAAGTTTGACCAAGTTTTGCCTAGTTTTTTGCATGAAAAGGGTCCTAATGAGTCCTATGGTTGTATTTCAAGGATTCAACGGACCAAAATGACAATTACTTGGAGGGAAAGAGAGCATTAAGAACAAAACACAATTGCCTTAAATGATCCGAGTACTGTAAGAGCCCTCAGAGATTGTGGGTTGTTGAAGTACTTCCATCTATCGGGTATGAGGTAACAGATAGAACTATTGGAGTTCCTTGTTCATGCATGGGATCCGACGATTGAGGAATTTCATATGGGAACAATGTGGTCCCAATTTTAGTGGAGGATATCTATTTTTTGACAGGCTTGTCGAGGAGAGGCCTGCCCATTTCTCTCTCAGGGTATGCTCTCAGAGGAGAGACAGTGAGAGGCCATATATTGCAATATTGAAATCCAGGGGCATAGCCTAGCAAGGATGGGAAAATAAAAATCTGCGATGTTCATGGTTTTCCATTGAGAACCATATTTTTCACGATCACAAATCTTGCTGGTACCGCTACACTCCATGTAGCAAACAGATCTTATATGAAATATGCGATAGAGTGCATGGAACCAATAGTTTTCAATTGGGCTGAAGTCGTACTTTCTCTAATGAAAGAAAAACTGAGAAAGGAAAATGGAGGAAGAAAGAAATATTTCAACTATGGTTCGATCCTCATTTCCTTTTCCTTAGAGTGGATTCCACTAATGCAGCCTAAGCATGTGAAATTGGGTATATCTAACCCTAGAGATCTAAGGATGTAGCGATGGGTAGAACTAATGGCTAGAAATGTTGGTCAATCATCCATCATGTTCTCAACTACATTCTTCACCTGGTTCAGGCGATGTATTATCACCATCGATGAGTATGCATATGTAGGCATTGACTTTCGAGGAGACATAGATTTAGCTTTACCAGAAGGCGCTCAGTGAGGTACTATTGGTAAGAATGTTTTGACCATGTTTTTTTTTTTTTTTTATAAGGTTTATACATGTCTTTGTATTTTAATTTTTTCCCAAGACTAAACTAAAGTTTTGATGTAATGCAGATGTGGGTCGAGTTTTACTAGTGGGAGAGCCAGAGCATGGAGCGGATGAGCCAGTAGAGAGGGCTATCGGGGTCCAGTATTCCTTCAGGATTTAGATATGGCTGAGACTCTTGTTGAGCTTCAGTAGCACATACAGGGGTTGACCTTCAAGATTTTTTATTGCCATATCGAAGGGTTACCTATGCAACTACGGTGCCACAATATTGGAATTCCTAACCGTTGGATGTTGTTACTACGTAGGATAGCTAGACTAGTTGCATGTTATCATGAGCACCAATTGTTTACTTTTGACATGTTGCATACATTTTGAGGTGAGATGAATAATGTGTCTTGGGCACAATTTTTTTAAAAACCTATAAATATATATCTATTTGATTTTAGTGTTTACCTATGTTTATTGCACAATCTTATTCGATTATATGAGTGTATCTTTACATGTGTTGCAAATTTTAGTTTATATTATAATTCACTAAAGAATCAATTAATGTGTTCAAATTTTTGGAAATGTGTTGATATTGAATGAATTCAAAATGTCTTTCCAAAAGTTGAACTCTTAGTAACATACAATGCAGTGTTGGATTTATAACAGTATAAACACTAGTAAGTTGTAATACCACAAGTTTTGAGTCTAACCTTATGATGATGCAGTTAACCCCAAATGAAATGGCATCAGAGAGAAGTTCGATGAATGCTCTATACTCAACGATATTGTTTGTAGATAAACTGATAAAAATCCCTTTAAAACTCACTAACTCGCCCTTTGGAGCGAAAATGGCCCACGTTGTAGAGGATAGATTTTGTGTACTACAACTAGCACCATTAGCATACCCAAAAAGTGGTTCCAAAGATTCAGACATCTGTGATTAATTGTAAAGAAGATTACTAACTTCAAGAAAACTCTAGAAAAACAAACCAAGACAGTAAATGAAAATCAACAACATATATACAATATAATACAAAAAATTACTACGCTCATGATTAAGCATAGTAAAGTTTCAGATACAACCCATTTCGGGGCTATGCCAATGGAATTCTATCATAATATACCAACTCATAGGCACCCTTAGCAAGAACTCTTTTGACAATATAGGGGCCCTACTATAATGGCTCAAATTTCACTGTACCTATTACATCAACTTCCTGATCATAAAGAAGGGCTAGGTCTCCCTCTGAGAAAATGCGAGGCTGGACATGCTTGTCATATTGGGCCTTTATATGTCTCTTATGCGCTTCGTTGCACAATTGGGCTTCACGACATGTTTCATCAAGATGGATGAGGTTAAAAATGCGCGCTTCTTCAGCAGAGGTTTCAAGCAACAAGTCGATTGCGAGTTTTAACGACGGTATTTCACATTGGATTAGCAAGATAAATTCGAGACCATACACCAATTAAAAGGGGGTAATTCCGGTCGCGTTTCTCACTGAGGTTTGGTACACCCACAAAGTCGAGTACATTATTAAATGCCAATTTTGTTTATGAACTCCTTTCATTCGTTGAAGCATTCGTTTAAGAATCTTGTTAATAGCCTCAACTTGTCCATTTGATTGTGGATAATAATGAGTAGAACTATCATGCGACAGTCCTAATTTGGCAGTCAACTCATTCATCTTGTGATTCTGAAAATGTGAACCATGATCTATGACTATAGCTTGTGGGACCCCAAACCGTTAAATGGCATGATCAAAGAAAAACAATGTAGTTGTTTGTCCTGTGTTGTTGAAAGTAGGCATCGCTTCGGCCCACTTGGTAAAGTAGTATACTACGACAATAATATAACCATGCCCCCCAGATGAATGAGGGTTACAGGTCATGAAGTCAATGCCCCATTTTGAAAATGGTCCCATAGAGACAACATGAATAATTTTCGATGGCAGTTTGTGGATTTTACGATCAAATATCTGGCACGCATGACAACTTCTGACCGCGAGGATGCAGTTGTGAAATATGGTAGGCCAAAAGTAATCGACATGGAGTATCTTCTGCGCAGTAGTGTATCCAGACTAATGTCCACCACAAGCCCCATCATGACAATAATTAAAACCTTTTTGGCCTCCTCATGAGTGAGGCACCTTCTTAAAATTTTATCGACACCACGACGATAAAGTGTATCGCCGACGATCAGATAATCTTTGGCTTGGTATCGAATACGTAGTTGGTCATAAAGAGAGGTATTAGGCTGAAAATTCTAGGTCTGGATGTAAATGATAAAATATGCATACCAAGGATCAGATGATCCAGAAACAGAGACTCATCAGGAATAGATGGTTTCTATGTAGTAGCAGTACTCTCAGAGGGAAGGTCACATAGAATCTCAACCAAAACTAAAGACTTCTTTGACTTGGATTTGATGAATTCCAAATCAAATTTCTGCAAAATGACAATCCATTTTGAATACTTGCCCCCAAGCAATTTACGTGATAAGATATAAGTCACGGGGTTGCAATCCAAAATGAAAATGGTCTTCCAGAACAAGATATAGTGGTGAAATCTTTGGACAACTTGAACAGGCACCAAGGCAAGATTTTCTACGTATGAATACTTCACTTTCGTATCATTGAGATTACGACTCAAATAATATATTGGATGTTATATCCCATTTTCTACTTGGACCAATACCATAAAAATGGTCATATTAGCCGCGACGATATATAAGTAATAATCACTCTGATAATTGGGGGGATACATTAATGACGTCCAGATAAAAGTATCCTTGAAAGCATCAAAAGAAGCTTGCGCAACTTGGTCCCAATGGAAGGGAATCCCCTTTTTCAAGAGCTGAGTAAATCCTTTAGCAATTTTGGCGTAGTTGGGTATGAACCTCCTTAGGAAGTTAGCCTTTCCCTAAAGTTTCTATAACTTAAGTAAATTTGATGGCACAAGAAAATCAAGAATGGCCTGGACCTTCAGTGGGTCTATTCGAATTCCTTCTTTTGAGACGACGAATCCTAGCAAACGACCATAACCAACACAAAACTCAAATTTATGTGGGTTGAGGCATATTTTGTAGTGTCGAAAACATAAAAAGATAGCTCTCAGATGCATCGGGTGATCAGTCTGGTTTCGTGAATGCTCGGGTAAATCATCTAGATAGGGTTGAACAATGTGCTTGATGTCATTGAAAGCATAATCCATTGCTCTTTGAAAAGTTTCCCCAACATTCTTTAAACCAAACGGGAGTTTCCAATAAGTGAATGCGCCCCAGGGATAGATGAATTCTCTCTTATATTGGTCCTCTGGGTAGATATTGATTTGATTGTAGCCGGAAAATCCATCTATGAACGAAAAGATTTCACATCTAGCACAATCATCAATAATCTGTTTGATAAAGGGAGTAGGATAGTTGTCTTTTGGACAAGCAATATTGACATCCCGATAATCGACACACACTTTGATGGTTCCTTGTTTTTTCATAACAGGAATGATGTTGGAAACCCACTCAGTTAGCAGAACAGGGTAAATGAAACTAGCACGCAAATTTTTTTCAACTATGTCTTTAATGGTAGCAAATTTCTTCGAATGAATAGGACAAATATGTTAATGTACCGACTTGATATTAGGGTACATATTAATAGTGTGTTCAATGATACTAGTATCTATGCCTAGAATTTCCTCATAATACCAAGTAAAGACATCACGAAATTCAAGAAAGAGAGAGCGATATGTTTTGAGTTCTAATGGAGAACAAGACACACTGACATGAATGTTTTTTACAACGTCAAGTTTGGTCGAAATATCGATAGAAATTTTTTCTTCAATATTTGATAATTTTTTCTCGGAATCGATTTCATTAATAGGAAATGAATGTTTTGATCGATGGGTGATATAGTTCACTAATATTATCTTCTTTGTAATCCTGAATATGGGAGCGATGATGATGATCTTCCCATGGTTCTCCTTCTGACATCATGGTTTCTAGAATATTCTCATTTGTTAAGAAATTTGAGGAAAAAGGATTAGATGAACTACCGAAATCTAATGAACGATCAACCGAAAAAACTGATGACGATGATTTCGGATTCACCGCCCAAGCCATGTAGACTGATTTCTATGAAAGCTCAATTGGGCTGGGCGGTAGAAACTCATCCAACATAACAACTTCAGAATCACCCGTAATATTCCTTAAGCTAGATGGAGTGGAAGATATCATGTAGAAGGTCCCTATACTTTCAATTTCGACCTACGTCGTAGGTGGCGGTAATGAAAAGGTTCCCATAAGAGTGGAATCCTTCACGAGTCCTACACCAATGTTCTGAAGTGTGAGTTTGGGTGCGTGAACTAATGGAACACTTCTAGTTACCTGGGAACTCGATGCAAAGAAGGACAACTGATTGATGAATGTGATGACACCTTTATGCAGAAAGGCGATCATTCTAAAATATGTAGAGACGATTGCAGTCATAGCATATACCCATGGCCTTTCGAGTAAAATATTGTATTCAAGAGGTCCATCAACGACCTCAACTTCAACATTCATTGTTTTTCCCCCTATTTCAACATGCAGATTATTAATGATATCGCAAGGCTTATATGTACGTCTGTCGGAAGCTTTCAACATCATAGGCAATTGAGATAGGCGCGACGAGCCAAGTGACTTCCAAAAGTTTAGAGACATAATGCACATAGATGCTCCCTCATAAATAATAGTACGATGAATAAGGTGATTGAGAAAATTTACCTGGATGGATAATTCCAATTCTACTGGTAATCACGGTACACAGCCCATATGATTAAGGACTACGAGATTGGAAATTTTCGGATCAATTACACCAATTGTTGACAACAAAGCCTGATTCCGGGAGGGAAAATTTTGTAGCACCTTAAGCGCTCACAGAGCTAAAGGGGATTGAGCCAAATATTCAACTATATTATAATTTTGAGGATCTCGAGGCCGAGGATTAAATGTCGATTTATGAACGACTCCCTTTGGTGGTTTGATTGTCAATTCAGGAATAACAGTTGGCGGTATCAATTCCGTAAATGGATTTGTGGTCGAGGTAGTAGGTTGATCAGTCTCCTGACTACCATAATATTTATTACGTGTTGACACCAAAAAATCCGTCGATGGCTTCGTGATAGACAACATAAGCACTTGGGAACTAGAAGCTCGATCCGTAGGAACCAAATTTGTGTCTAGATTCGAAAATGGATCTGTCAACATAGCTGACACATTTGAGGTCTTAACCAATTTTGAGACTTCAGTGTGGTGATGATAGTCCCACACAAAGTTTTCCTCATTACAGATTATGCAAGGGTAACGAGGTTTTCAATTTCCATTCGATTGATCAGATGATCTTTCTTGTGGGGTAGAAGTTTGATTTTTCTTTGATTTCCCCTTTTTCTTACTTTCGGGTTGCTTGTCACTTTTGCCTTTGTCAGAGGACATGGCATGGATTTTGGAAGAAGGCGTAGGATCAGATGTAGTAGAGTGATGTGTGCTTGCAGTTCCGATCATATCGTATCCGGCATGAGAGTCCTTTGATGGAGAAGGAATAGTAAAATTAGATCGCGGCGTGTTGGGAATTTTATCATAGAGCATGAAAGACTGAGTGTAAATCAAGTCTAAATAATTGGCACGAGAAATGACCTATTTTTCAGTGATGACGCCACCCTTAGCCACACCCTCAGTTATAGTTGATAACAGGGGCTTAATGAACCACTCAGCAAGAATCTGATTAGGAACAAATGTCTTGACCATTCTACGATGATGACGCCACTCACGAACATGATCAGAAATGTGAGTAGAATTAGTTTGTTTAAAATTAGTCAAGATTTCTGTTCCAATTTCATATCATATGGGTAACTGGAAGTGGGTTAAAAATACAGTAGCTAGGGCAGTGAAATTATCAAAAGAAGCTCTTGGTAACTCAATGTACCATTTTTCGTCCGGACCAGTGAGCATATGTTGGAAAAGGCGTAGTCAAATAGAGTCATTATTTAGGGAGTTAGATGAACACCACAAATGATAAGTCATAACATGAGTTAACATATCTTGCCTAGGGTTTCCATTGAACTTAGGAATATACGCTGCTAATTTATGGGGTATCACCGGATACCAAGGAGCATAGTTGATTAGATCATTAGTGAGCCGGTTTAAATCCGATAACTCTAAAGTTGCAACAAAGGGAAACTGTCGATTAAGGTCGGGTTGAGCATAGCCAGGGTATGATGGAATTGCTTGGGAAATAGGATTTTGAGCACCAACATAGGGAATCTGTTGTTGGTAACCTAGATAGTGGTTGTTTTGATAAGAAAACTCTTGAGGATTCTGTTGACCAAAACCTCGGTACGTTAAGGTTGTGGAATTTACACTTGTGGCTACCAAGGGGTCTGTCCACCAATATTATAACCCAAAATAGGATATCTTGTATTCAGTTGAGGATAGGTATAACTTGGTTGCAGCTGTGACATCCCATAATATGGTAATCTAGCTTCTGAATCAATGATTCTGAATACAGGTAGTTGTTGTAAACCAACCAAAGGAGTTGGAGTCTGAGGAACCAATACTTGAGGGTATTGAGTTGAAGGACCCACCTAAGATGGTTGAGGTACAACAGTTTGAGTTTGTAATAGGGGTAAATATGTATTAACAAGTGGAGTTGATGTGGGTGCAACAAGTTGAACCGGTTGATATGAGTGTACAACTGTTTGTGGTTGGATGGGTAGAGTGGGCTACCACTCACAAAAATTCATTCCTACATTAGGATGACCAAATAATGATGGAGTACTGTCAATATGGGTGACCATATGTTTCCCCCCAGAATGAGGAGTATAATAAGATGGAAAATATTGTTCTCCAAATGCATGGAATCCAGTTGAAATTGTACTGGATGGAATATACCTAGATGGAAAAGCTTGATATTTCCCTGATGATGTGTATAAAGGATCAAGCCGTTCAATACTCACTATAGATTTACTAGTTAGAATACTAGACGATGACATTGGTGAAGTCCATGGGTTTGAGGATGCACCAGAGAAGGTTCCAGATAAATATTGGTAACCAGGTGGGACAGAAGGAACACCATATAAATGTGACTTTGGTGAAGTTGTGAACATTGATGGGGTAGAAAGAGCAGGTGCTATTGAAATTGGAATAGATGGTACAACTGAAGATGTTGTCTCAGGCATGGTTATCCCTCTTAGATCTATGGAAACTCTAATAGACACAGGATCAACAAAAGCAGAGGTAGGTGATTGAGAAAAAAACTCGTACAGGTAAAGCTCCACCCCCAAATGAGTTGGAGTTAAAGGTGTTTCGTCTTGTGGTATTTATTCAATCGAAATTAAACTAGGTGGAAGGATTTCGCCATCAGGCCCAAATTATATTTTAGGAGGTTTATTGCGCGATATGGGAGACTCAATGGCTATAATAGATTGCGGGGTGACCGATACAGGAATAAATTTTGGTCGTTCGACTTCGGGAAGCAGATGTACTAGAAAAAAAGTGACAGGATCTGGATCAACTTCCAGTTGAACAACATCGGGTTCGGGAGGTATGGTCTCACTGATTGGATGGATCGTGACCACGGGTAGCTATGAGTACTCTATCTCGACAATAGTAGATGAAATAGGATTTATAGAAACAAATTGTGCTGACTCTAGTATATGTGAGGATCATGTCGCACCAGAGGTACTAATAGTACTAGTTTTGGTAGAGGGATGTTGCCTGCACCGACCAGAAGTGGCTTCCGGTGGTAAAGGTTGTTTTAGTGCTATTCTACATGAATGATGGGGAAAGGGATGTTCTTCTTCCACGATGACTGATTTATTTTATGACCAAAAATAAATAAACAAAATAAAAGGTTAATTCTAGGAAAAAGGTTTACCAAGTAATTGTGAATTGCAAAATACCTCCTGGTGAACCAAGAAGTACGAGCAGGCAATCTCCCCAAATGTTGTGTTTGGTGTATCATAAGTTACAAGGTGGCCAACTTGGTTCACTATGGATGGATAGAAACCTAATTTTCTCCTCCAAAATATACCCGAAGGTACGTCGAAGCCCAAGTCTATATTAGCGTTTTCTAATGCGAAACCATAGAATGAGAGCACCCCCTTATACTTTTCGTACTATAACACCGCCCGATATGCCTGAAGGTATGTGGACAAGCTCCAATAGACTTACATACATGGAGTGAGGTATCACACTCAGAATGTACCATAGATAAATTAAAAACAACTATTATGTTTAACAACACTAGAACACGTATCTAGCCTAGACCTTCTAAATGTTATCGTTATGGTTCCAATTCTTTGTTAGGTAAATTGGTGTAAATTTTAAGTTGATCTTTAACAATTTTCCTTTCGAGGTTCACCGTGTGATGTGATGGATATTCCTAAAAATGAAAACTAAAATGATAAGAAAAATTTTCAATTTTAGCTTTTTCAATGAAAAATCCTAGCTACTAAGGGAAAGAGCAATTAGTTTTGAGAGAAAACAAAAAAGAGCACAAACTAAAATGTAGCTTTCCTAATTTTTTCCTATGCAACACACACAATTCACTATATGCAAGTGCATGTTTTTCTTTTCAGCTCTCTTAATGTGAATGCAAAAAAGGAAACTATATGCATCAAATCAATAAGAAGCAAATGTTTTCTTCTTTGAGAAATGAGGAATTTAACAACAATTTCTCTTTTAGGAAAAATGAAGAATGTAACTACAATTTTTCTTACATGAAACGAAGAATTTAATGACAAATTACTTTATGAAAACAAATGGATATAATGCAGAAATAAAATATTTTGAATTTGATTTGTCAATGATAAAGAAAAACACTTAAAGAAACATTGAACAAACTTACTTTTCAAAGGAGGAAGAATCAGGAAAATTCACTCATCTCTAGGAGGTATCAAACAATTGAAAACACAACAAAAAAATAGCCAAGAATGATTGAAATGAAAATTTAAAATGGAAATTGGTTTGCTAGGGGGGAAACGTAGTCTCCAAGGGGAGATAGTGCATTGCAGTGCACTGTTTCTTGACCAACAGTGCGTTGGGCACAACAGAGATTGAAAATGCAAGCTACAGAACACACCTCTAATGAAATTCTTTGATTCAAAATTATAATAACTTAAAGTATATGCCACTTGGTGGATAATTAGAGGTAAAAACACCAGGAATGATAGGAAACTCCCCAACGGATTTGCCAATTTGTTAATGCAGAATTATGATCTACGGATAAATCAAATTTCCCAAGTGTGGTGCTAGGCACTTAGAACAACAGATGAAAGATTTTTTTCACTTTCTATAAGAATAAATAGACACATAAAATGATAGAGGAACCAGCTTGTGATCCAAGCGCTTCCTATTCTCCTTCTGTCGCTTTTGCTGTAGCCTCCAATCCAACTTGGATTGCCAGATTGATTCCTGCAAGCATAAACAAAGAACATCAAAAATATTGCAATATACATATGCCTACTTATATTAATCACTTAAATTGATTAAACATGAAACATATATATCATTCAAGGGTCCATTGCATGAGAAATATAAACATAAATAGATACATATATGGGAAAATGAACAACAATTTTTATTAAAGAGTAGAAGGGGGAGGTTAAACCCAATGATCAATTTGATGTCACCAGCTCCAACTTCATCCCAGCCTTATCACATCCAACATCACACCAACATCATATCACTTCTTTCACTCTCTCAATTTAGAATCCAATAACATTTCTTTACCAAAATTCTTCCTTCCCTAGCACTAGGATCTGTACTCAATTTATAGGGCAACTAATAGTAGTTTCTCAATGAATGACTTTCTAATAATAGGCAGACATGTTTCCAAGTTTAGAGGTGTTAGATGGACACTTGGATTTGAAGTTTGACACATATGGACTCTTCTAGAAGGCACTGGCCATGTGGAGATTCAGGAACAATGAGAATTTCATTCCCATTTGATAAACACACCCTTGAATGGAGGGAGATGGATATGCAACACAGTTAGTCCCTTGAGAGGCAGCGTTGGTGAGCTCATAAGTGATATAACATATACTTCAAACCTTGGAAATCTCGCAATAGAATCCATGAATTATTTGTTCTTCTATTAGGGCATATAGAAACTAAAATGTAAGGGGATGATAGACCCTATTTAATTGGTCTTGGGGATGATGTATAGTTTTCCCAAGTCATGGGGGATTATGCCCAAATTTACCTATAACATTCATGGAGTTTCGAAATGGCCAGGCCATGCTCTAGGGCAAGGAGCTTCGTAGTGTTTTTAGTGGAATTACGAAAGTTTCCAGCTTAGATCCATAATATTTTCCACTTTTAATTTGTAAAAACTCCTCCAAATCATGTTGCACCTAGATTTCCTTTCACTGCACCATCATATTTTAGTTTTATTATATCTTTATCTAGAGGCCACCACTTATTAGGAGCCTTTTTGCAAGCCATGGGTGGGATCTTGGAAATTAGGGGGAGGAATTTTGTGCAAGGATTTGGATGAATCTAAGGTCTGATGGATGAGGCAGACCAACATAATTTGGTAGGATGGACATCACGACAGACTCCGTGACCACTTGCATGATCAAGGTAAGGATGCATTCCACTGACCTCTTATTATCTCTGAGTATTTTGGTGTTTCTTTCCTTCAATACAAAACAAAATATGATGCATGGGATTATGTTCTAGGCTTTATCGACCATAGGGTGAGGGGATATATATGTTCTCCAATTCTCCATAGTTCTTAGGATGGAATCCTTGTTTCTGTTTGAGGTTCTGAAGACCATAATAGCCCATTCCCAAAGTGAATAGGTGTAATTACAAATATTTAATTGCTAATTAACTCTCCCCCCCTATGATTCACATAGAGGTAATATTGAAGGGCATGTGAAACCTCATTTTAGTAGATTATCCTTGGTTAGAATCTATCCCCACATTGTTACCCATAGGAAAGTGGAGATTTTTTGCCATAGTTTCCTATTCCATAAATTTTTCCACTTCTGTTGTGGCTAGATTTTATGGTGGTTTGCCTTATACTTATAAGTATTCTTGATATTGAAATGTCAAGCTGAATTTTTTCCCCACCTTAGCTTATCCTTACCTTGATCAAATTGGATTTTCATTCCTTGAATTATTCTTTCAAAGGTAGCCCTGTCCAAACCATCTGATAAAGGATTCCAGACATTGACATCATGTCATTCCCTTCAGCTATCATTTTCGTTGTTAGGATTCTAGTAGTGAGCCACTCTGTATTTTCCTTGCCCTTGAATTGCAGTGTGAAGAGGTGTGAATTGATCCTTAATAATGTTTGAAAGTTGTTTCCATTCATCCTTCCAGAAAAGAGATTGTTCTCCATTGCTAATTTCCCAGAAGCAATGCTCTTGGATGATGTCTTTGTTGCCCCAAGCCTAATTCGAGATGGCTAAGCCTTTTACGCATCTAGTGAGTTTGGAAAGGTCGTCTATTGAGTGTTTGGGTGCATATTTGGCTTTCCATATGATTCCCAAAGGCGTGTCCAGTTTTTCAAGCCATATCCACCAAGTGTTGCCCCCCCCAGAGCCATCCCAGGATGTTAGGATCCCTAAGGCCAATAACTCCATTGCATTTAGGCTTATAGACAGTATCCCAAGAAACTAGAGCCCATTTTATATATGTCCGAGCCTTTCCAAAGAAAATTTCTTTGTATGCCTCAGATTGCATTGATGACTAACTTGGGTGTTTCCAGCGCCAAGAAAAGGTACACGGGGATGGCTTGCAACACTACTTTAACTAGGACTAAACATCCAACCAAATTTAGTGATCTGAAGGTCTAGTTGGAAAGTATTTTGCATATTTTATTAAGTATATCCTCCCAATTATACTTCTTGAAAAGTTTATCTGTTAGAGGAAAACCTAGGTAAGGGAGGGAGAATCATTGAAAAACTAAGGTCCTGGTGATGTTTTTCTGTGTGGCCGTGGGAGCATTAAAAAATAATAGTTTCAGTTTTTCCATGTTAACAGAGGTCCTCAATTATTCTGGAAAGTAGTTGAGAATGGCCTTGAATTTATATGATTTTTTGATCGTGTGCATTCCCATGCGAAGCATGTCATCCACAAATTGTTGGTGGGTAGAGTGGGGAAATTATTGTGGAGCTTGAGGCCCATGAGGTTATTGCTGAGATTGGAAGATTTTATAGTTATGCTGAGTCCTTCAGTCATTATGAAAAAGAGAGAGGGATACATGGGGTCTCCTTGTATTATTCCATTGGACGAAAAAAAGGGCTTGGAGGGATAGCCATTGATGATAATGGAGAATAAGGCCCCATAAACCAATGGCATAATCCATTTTGTAAAATCATGGTTGAAGCCAAAGGCTTTCAAGATTTCTCTCAAATAGTCCCTGCTTAGCTTATCGAAGGCTTTCACCATGTCAAGTTGCATTAGCATTCATGGTTTCTTCATGGATTTAAGAGAGTGAATCAACTCATGCAATAGGATTATGCTTTCCATGATTTGGTGTCCTTCAACATACCCAGATTGATTGGAAGATATAAGGAGGGGAATAATTCCTTTGATTATGTTAGCTATCACTTTAGATATTATTTTATATATTACATTGCAGAGGGAAATGGGTCTAAGGTGATCTGGTGTTTCAACCCCTTCTTCCTTGGGAATGAGAGTGAGGAAGGTGGTGTTGAGAGCTTTCAAAACTGTCTTATTAGTTCTTGAGTCTTCCACCATTGCATGTATTTCTTTCTTCATGAATGGACAACCATCTTTGTAAAAATAAATGGTAAAGCCATCTGGGCCTGGGGCTTTCCTATTGGGCATGGACATGACTGCGTCCTCAACCTCCTTCATATAAAATTCTCTTAGGAGCATTTTTTATGGTCATCATTAAGAATGGTTGGGATGTTAGCAGTGATTTTTGTGATTGATTTTTTCCTGTTTCCCCTCAGCTCCTCTAAGAGATTATTGTAGTAGTCATTTAGCTCTTCCTCAATGTCTTCATGGGTGTGTATCATATTTCCATACTTAGTTACGAGATTGACGATTTGAATGTGCTTCCTATGCTAAATCATTGAACAATGAAAGGAGGAGGACTTGTGTTCTCCACATTTGAGCCACTGATTTATAGACTTTTATTGCCATAGTTTTTCCTCCTAGATGACTCTTTATCTCATTTTTTGTGAAGGTTAATTTCCTCTCTTTTTTTTTGGTCCACGATGCCATTAAGGATGATCTCCTATTGAAGGTCATCCATTTGTTGCTCCAAATCCTTTTAATTGTTTTTTCTCCAAAGACCTATTTGTTCTAGTTCTTTATTTGAGTTTGACACACTCTAGCTTTTTTTGAAATTGAAACATTCATGTACTTTTCTGTGATGGTAAGCCTTCCTACCAATATTTAGGGCATGCAGTGAAGTACGAGTGTTCAAACCAAAATTTTTCAAATAAAAAAGGCCAATTTTTAGGGCTCGTGGAGATTTGAAAATACAGATCAATGGGCTGATGTTCAGAGCCTATTTGAGGTAGGATTCTGGCATTCGTTTCCCAGGAGTTGAGGAATATATTTTCTAAAATTAGAAAGAAATCTAATATTGATTTTATCTACCTTGATTCTCCCCTTCTGTTATGCCATGTAATGATTCCATTCCTAGTTGGAATGTCTATCAAACCCAACTTATCCATAGGTTCTTGAAAGAGTTCTAAATCCACATCCAGTTTTCACAGTCCTCCTCTCTTTTAATTTAGGTTCATAATCATGTTGAAGTTCCCTGCAATAATTTTGAATGGCAAGGGGATGGGTTTGATGATATTTGAAACCAAATTAAACATTTGAATTATTTCCAAATCCCGTTAGGGGGCATAGATGTTTGTTACACAAATTATTTCATTTGAACCAATGATGTTTAGAACTGTGGTGATTGAGCATCTTTTTGCAACCAAAGAGGCTAGTTCTAACAATAAGCTTTTCCACATAGTCAGTTGCCCTCCTATTTCCCCAAAGGTTGATTTGGATATATAGCTATAATTCTTGAAAGAAAATTTTTGTAGAGTGTCGAGTTTCTCCATGTTGAGCTTGGTCTCTTGAATGTGAACTATGTCTAGCTTGTCGGTGTTGAGTCTATGCTTCAAGATTATTTTTTTCCTTGGACCATCTGGGCCTCTTATATTCCAAGAGATGCAATTCATAGAAACAGAAGGGGGTTAGAGTTAGAGCTCTTACCTTGCCTTCATTAAGCAGTCTTCCTCTTAGTTCTTAAAGCAGTTGACTTGTGGTTTTCCTCCCCCTTTGCTTGCCCAACCCTTTTCTGTTGTATTGATCCACTGTAATGTTTTCCAGGATACCCTTGTGAGCTATGTCATATGGAAGTTTCATGATAATTATTTGTTTTAGTAATTAGGGAAAATTTGAGGTCTGAAATGGGCCTCCTTAGGAAATTATAAAATATAGTGCAAATAATAAAATAATATTAGATTACATCATCAAATTTTACAGAGAAAAATGAAAAAACTATTTTTTCAACTCCTATTTTCAACTTATCTCCCTATGGGTTTACTCAAATTTCGAGTGGGAACACTCATTGGATGCAGAATTTGATTCCTCATACAAGGAGTACCCATGTTGCATACTCTCAATTGACCCTTCTATGTGAAAAAAGAGAAATACATGAAAAATGTGATTTCAGTCACATTTTTTCATGTATTTCTCATTTTTCGTATAGCAAGGTCCATCGAAAGTATGCAACATGGGTGCTCGTTGGATGAGGAATTAATTTTTTCATCCAATGAGTACTTCCACTCAAAATTTGAGTAACACCTTAGGGAGATAAGTTGAAAATATGTGTTGAAACAAGTAGTTTTATTATTTTATTTATTTTTTGATATTTTTACCTTTTTACCACAAAAATTTTGAATCATCCCCCATGGTTGGCATCATCATGTTGAACTCTATTGGTTGTTATAAATTTTATTTTGGTTGTACATTTTTCTTAGGAGGCCCATTTTAGACCTAAAAAGTTGTCTAATGTCTTCTTGTATCATGTATTATGTAGGTTTTAACCCTGTACAAAAATTATTTGCAAACAAATTCTTAAAAACAGAAAATAAACAATAGTGAGAGCATAAAACATAAAATTGAGATACAGAGATATTTTTCCCCTAGATCCCAAATCGGGACTACTAGCTTGATTTTTCATTATATTCCTCTTAGTGTTACAACACATATATATACATGTCGAAGCATTCATAAACCCCAATCCATTAACCCTAGATCAGAACATAACCGTAGTTCCCTTAATCGGAACTATAAAATACCAAGGGCCAAAAACCATCATTCCCTAAAACCATGTGAAAACCCATGCACAAAACCATAAGTGGGTATGCCCACCAAAAAATAAGGAAAACAAAATTTCCTACGGTGGTTCCCCAGACCCCATGCAGGGGTCTACTAGGACCCCCCCGTGACCCCCCTATGAGCCCCCCTGATGCAATGTACAAGGGGGATGTCGTCCCCCCTCTGACCCCCCCACACGTGCGACTAATCGTGGAAAGAATATAACACATACCCAATATTCTCCCACTTTCTTTTCTTTTTGCAGAGGGCCATAAGAGAGCTTAGTCATTAGTCCATCCCTGCAACACCCATTGTTTATCTACACCAAGAGAACTTATGAATGCTCACAAAATTCTTCAATGCATCTGCAACATTCCTCAAAGTGTCCACCTTTACCAATAACACCATTTAATCCTCAACCATATCTCTCACAAAGTGATATTGAATATTAATGTGCTTTGTCTTTGAATGATAAGTAGGGTTCTTAGCCAAGAAAATTTCACTTTGGATATCACAGTCTATCCTTATCACTGGAGGTGGTTGTTATATTTATCAACTTGCAAGCTAGATATGTCTAGATATGCTAGATTTTATGATTAGGTTCTTGATTTAGTAAGAGTCCAGAGTCTGGGAAATGGGGATAATTTTATTAGTTAGCCAGAGTCTAGGAAATGGGAAATTTAATCCTTAAATCTAGATCTTAACAAGCCATATACTCAATGAGATTTGAAATATTAACCCAACTAAACTTACTATTAAACCACATATCACTGTATGACTTGCTGAAGTATATTAAGAGATTGATAGTACAAAATATCAGATGAGATGTCTCCTATTTAGGTTTCTCTGTTTGAAGGATTAGCCATCTCTCGCCTCTCAACTACCATTTCGATTCTCCTTATCGTTGCAGCTTCTTTGTTAGTGTCTTTTGGTGTTACAACACGATTCACAGAAAACCGAGATTATCAGTTATTTCATTAAGTATCCAATAAATATATATTTCATTTTATGAATCTGTGAATAAAATTTTAATATTGGAAATGGGTTATAATGTATCTTAATGTGCTCAGTGAACTACATGCCATTAGTCCAAAAACAATGGGGAAATACACCCCTGACATGGAAAGGCCAAGACCCTTGTGGCTTGGGTTGGGATGGTGTTTCCTGCATCGGTTCCTGCATAAATTCACTGCAAGTATTCTCATGTGCACCTTGGTTTCATATGAAACTAACACTATCTTATCATCTTATTGGATACTTGTTACATTTTTGGAACATTCTTGATGAGTTTTTAATTTTATGTCATGTAATCATTGCATCTGAAAATTGTTACAGGTTTTTGGTTTCACTAAATCTCATAGGGCAGATGTGTTAAAATTTTGAAAGACAGGGGAAATTATTTTCCTCAACACACAGATTTCACATAGAGTTGCGGAAATGACTTTAACCAAGACAACACAGGTGTGGAAGCTTACACAAACTTAATCCATACCATACAGTTGCAGAAATCAATCTATGAAGGTCTTCTTTTCAATACAGGGTGGGGAAGATTAAAATAAAAAATATAATCAAATAATTTTACTCACGGTGAAATAGAGTAAAACAGAGTTGTTGTGGTAAAACTTATACGTGAATTTTTCACAACCAGATTGCAACTAACCAAACTTTATATTATAATTAAAAAAGACAACATACACATTCATATAGAGGTTGTGGATACTTCACTAGTAAAAATAATGTTCTTACTGAGATTTACATTCACCAGGGGTTGCAGAGTAACACACAGTCAACCTTGTAACTTTTGTTTTCATGCGGCCACCAAAATTTTCTCCACAATTTTCTACCCTTGTCTTTCGAGACTTACATCCACCACATTACATTCAACTACAACTTACATGTAAAATAATAAATTATATATCTAAGAGATTTAATTCATCACATACTAAATTTAATACAAAGTATGGGCGAACATGACTTTCTGAACTTTACAGAGATTACATGAAGTAAATAACACTTGCGGACTAAATGTTTGGCCATAATATTTTAATCCATACATTAAATGTCTCTTTGAATTTTAATTAATTTAGTCTCTTTCAGAATGGGTTATGCACTCTGCTCAAAACTTGTCCTTCTCTGCAAACTCAATCCTCAACCTGCAAAACATTTATTGAGGTATGGTTTATGTCAGAGAATTAAACACAGTGGTTGAGATTAATTATCCAACACTCCCCCTTAATCGCAACTTCCGCCATTGACCATTCCTGAACAATCTCTGAGATAAAAAAAAAAAAAATTCACGTGCCAATGAATTTGTGAAGATGTATGCAAATTGCTCTTCTGACATGGAATGTTGCAACACAATCTCACCATTGTTAACTAATTCTCTTATGAAATTATACTTAGAATCAATGTGCTTTGTCCTCTTGCAAAAACCATAATTCTTTGATGGTGCAATTGCTGAACTGTTATCACAGAAAATGGTGGTCGCTCCATCTTGTTCATGACATAAATCCTGCAACATCCTTCTCATCCAAATTGCTTGACATGCTGCTCCTATTGCGGCGACATACTCAGCTTCTGTTGTTGATAATGATACTATCGGTTGCTTCTTGGAATCCCATGAAATGGCTCCCGAACCCAAATGAAAAACATATCCTAACGTGATCTTTTTGTCATCAACACTTCCTTCCCAATCACTATTATTGTAACCAACCAGCCTAAAACATCAGTTGTGGAGTAAAAAATGCCATACTCCTTAGTCCCATTCACATACTTTAAAATAATTTTCGTTGTTTTCCAATGTGTCTCCTTAGGTGTCTCCATGAACCTTGAAATCAAACTCATTGCATACATTATATCAGGCCTAGTTGTGGTCAAATACATTAGGTTTCCCACCATACTTTTGTATAATGTGGGATTGACATTGTTGCTGCAATCTTCCTTGCTCAAATTCAACCCCATGATGGTTGGAGTTGGTGCTGGCTTGTTGTTATGTATATCAAACCTCTCTAAAATGTCCACAACATACTTTTCTTGAGAGATAAAAATCCCATTTTTTTTGCTTCACTTCTATGCCCAATCTTATCAACCCCAAGTCAGTCATTTCAAACTCACTTTTCATGACTTATTTGAAATCATTGATGAGGAGATCATCACTCCCTGTAAAAATAAATTCATCTACATACAAAACGACAATAAGAATCTTACCATCACTTTCTTTTATGTAGAGAGTAGGTTCATCGTTACATTTGTCAAACCCATTTTCCATCAAGTAAGCATCTATCGTAATATACCATGCACATGGTGCTTGCTTCAGCCCATAGAGAGATTTCTACAACATATACACCTTCTTTTCTTTTCCTTTTATCTCATAACCAAAATTTTGCGCAACATACACCTCCTCTTTTAGCACTTCATTCAAGAATGATGAATTTATTTTCATTTGATACACTTTCCATTTATGTTGCGCTGCAATTGACAACCC